>JAEBDU010000009.1:345025-535778 GCA_016802625.1 Heliconius numata
CATATTTTTATATGTAGGTACAATATATTACACACATATCCAATATTTTCACATACTGCAGCGAAACAATTGCTATTCTGGTAAAAATAACTGTGACTCTATAATATATATCTAGTAGTACTACTGTATATCACACAGCTTTAAACTTTAAACTTTTTGAGTATTCGATTAAAATTTCAATCTCGGACTTGATTAAAATTAAAATTTTTACGAACTTCGACACCAATCGTAATAAAAATAAAAAAAACATGTCGAATAAGTTAGTAACTTTCAATATCAGATTGCTTCCAATGATATCGTCGTCGTTGGACTTGTAATACAAATATTAAAAAATAATAATTAAAAAATAACCCGTAGAATGTTTGTAAGCAAACTGAATGAATAACAAATGGTATTTGAACCTACAAACATCACATTTAGCCAGGTACAATATTATAGACTGGAGACCTGGTCTACAGGACAAGAAGAGCAGGTAACCATATCGATTGGAAGTCTAATGAAGACATACTATACTCAATGAGTGAGAAAGAAAACAAAATATATTTTTTACATAATAGTCCTATCCTTCAGTTGTACTTAAAACTTAGTGTTGAAAACTCCTTTCTCTACGTATGTCATGGAAAATGGATAAGCAAAGTAATTATAAAAAATATATATTAGTGTATGTTATATAGCATGGCTTAAAGACTTTTGAAAACTCCGCCTACAATATTCAGGCTTACTTAAGGCTTTCCATTTCGCTGTAATATGAATTCTCCACTCGCAGCTCAACGATTATCTCGTGACTACGAGGTTCTAAATGGTAATGTAATGTCAAGAGGCACACAGAGGCTGGTATTAAAAGTAAGTAAAGTAATATTTCGACTATAATACAGGGACGTTTTTAGGGAGAATAGAAACATTGCATTCAACTATCGAGGTTTAGCGATGCAAAATACATATGTAAAACAAATAATATTTAATCTCATTTATGTTAATGTTTTTTGACTTTTAACTCTAAAGACACCCATTCTTTAGTTTCATTCATATATCTATTTAATGGTGTACCATTAAACAGGGCGGTGAGCGTTGCTCAGAGAAATATCTACATTTTAAATTTACACACTCGTTTCCCGGTAATATTTACATTTACAAAATCGCGTTCAGCTCAGATACCTTTTTCGAACATGAAGTTAACACTGTTAGACCTATTGGCTTTTACAGTAAAACTAGGTGGGTCGAGAAGAGAGTACTCTGTCCCTGAAAAATTTGAAGAAGATTGAAGTGATGTCAACGGTGCAAGAGTGACTGTTGATCGAACTGGGGATACTTCCGAATTGTGTTATTTTATATGTTCCATGGTTCACACAATCTTAAAATGTATTAGTTGTAAACAGAAGTGCCTCTCTACATATTTTTTTTTCTATATTTTATATCTTTTCGCCACAGTAAATACTGCTGAGGCTTATAATAATTATATCTTTAATTATTACATTAAAAAGTCAATAAAATAAATATATAACAAAACTTAATTATTTATTAAGTCGAACGATGAAATAAAATTTAAAAGTTTGTTCATATAAAACTCAATATACCGTATAATTAATTGAATGAAAATATTTCCTACCACTAGCAGACTCGATAATTATATTCACAGTTTATTTTGGGCTAAAGTTATATATTTTGGGAATATACAAATTGAAATGTAGGTTAACTAAATTAGTTTGACTGAATTTTTTTTTAAACTTCCAGTTTATTGTATGGTAGACAGAGAGAACCTAGCGTTAAGACACTCTGTCCTCCGTTTAGTGTTAGAGTTTGAGAACAGTAGATCAGTGGTTCAGATCAGATATTATTTAATTATTGATACCATCTTATTCCACGGGCACAAGCGTGCTACTATAAACAATTCTAAAAAAAAATCGTATTCTGGCTGTTTTTTACACTATAAAATATAAAGTGGAAGTACAAAATGTAATAATGAAAGACGGTAAGCTTTGCGCATCATAATAAAATGAGGTCTTTAATAAAGCCCTAATGAGGCTGAGCGTTGAGTATTATATTTACAGGAGACTATTTACAGTTTCATATTGTAATATTTGACCCAGTTAATTATGACTTTTTACTTGAATAAGTAATATAAAAAAAAAATTAAACAACATTTGAAAACTGTTATAATTAAAATAATAATTAAGGCCATTACGGAGGATTATGGGTACGAATTCCTAATAAATCCCCCATATTGTTATTTTTGACACAGTTACTAATGCCTTTTTATTTAAACGCACAAAATTAAATTAAATTTTTTTAAGAACAACAACTTCATTATACGAATAGAACAGAACACTGGTTCAAAAAATAACCTATTAAAATTCAAAAATATTTGAATTTTAATATATTATTTAAATTTTCATATTATACTACTGTATTCTATATAAAGTTAAGTCGTAAGCTTTTACAACTGAGAACGAAAAACTGCGTACAGTTCTGCACGCTATTGAACTTTTCATAACATATTTCTATTGTCTCGTGCAGCTATACGTTTTTATATTGCGCAAAAAGTATCTAACATTTTATATTTATACTGCTATAAAGAAGCTTAGCAATAATGATGTCGGTGTTGAAATATATTATAGGCCAGCCCGATGGCAACCGCAAGCCTTGGTCTCGTAAAGGACGCCCTTGCCACCGATGACATCCTCTCAAACATTTTTTTTACTTTCTCAGACCCTCTCCCCTACCAAAATAGCCAATAGGGCTAACAGTATTAATCTCAAGTTCGGAGACGAAGAAACTACATTATTTTTACTATTTACTATTTCTGGGAACCTAAACAAAAAATAAATTATCCATATCTATATTATAAATTCGAAAGTAACTCTGTCTGTCTGTCTGTCTCTCTGTACGCAATCAGGGCCAAACCGCTAATTTAATTGTGATAAAATACTCATATAGAGATACTTGAGGGTCTCGGGATGAACATAGGATACTTTTTTTCTCATATTTGTAATATTTTCGATGTATACCAATATATTAAAATACTTATTAATTTGATATACAATTTATTCCGCCATGTTAATAACAACCGCCGTTGCTAAGCAACGATTTGCAAAGTTTGTTGTTAGAAAACGTCACCCAAAATGAGCGTGCTTAACGCATCTCTCTATTGAAAACTGAAAATAATTTCATAAATATATTTAATAAATATTACACCATACCATATACCACCACATACCACCATAAACACCTACTAATTTTTATATGTAACTTGTATAATATTTAATTGAGTGTAGATTTCCATGGTTCTCCGTCCGCTATGACTTATGCATAGATATGACATTTGACTGGACAGCTAAATCGATGAGTTGTCATTCTAAGAACTACCGTCGTGGACAACCTATACGTTAAATGAAGATACGTTATTTATGGATGCGGCATTTCATAATTTATTTACTTATATTGGCTTTATTATTTAATTAATTAATAGTAAATATGCTGTTGTTTATGGTGTTATTTTCACTTTTTCCTTAAAAATTTACAATGGCCTAATGGCCGGCCATTTATGAAAGAATTATTATTAAAATATTTTCATTATTACTAGCAAAGCTTAATCAGGTTATAATTATAGGAAAATAATAGCGAAATAAATGCAGCTTGCTCTTAAAATTGTAAATACACATCATAAAATCTTGTAACTATAATTAATAACTATTCGTGCCAAAAATCGAATTTTAGAGAAAAAAAAAGCTCTTTCACTCCATAGTCTACAAGCTTTTCAGTAAAATGTAATTTTTAATATTAAAATAGAAATAGCAAATGCGCTTCGCATATTCATAAGTTCATTGTAAAACATGATATAGGTAAACGTAGAGGTACCTATATTGCGGTGAAATGAACAAGTATGAGCGTATGCTTCTCAGGTGCGGGTTGATTGCTTTATAGCTAGGATGTATACCTACGAGACCTTCACTTCGCTGAGATGTTATTAAAAATAATATTATATTATATTAAGACCGTCGTGGCGCAGTGAAAAAATGTTTGACTTTGAATCGAATTATGGTGTCTTCGATTTCGATTTGTGTAGTCCAATACAGAAAACTGAAGTTTGTCAACTTTTATAACTTGTACTTCTCTGTTCTACTATCATGAAGTGGGTATGGAATTCTTGGACTCGCTTTCTTGGAGTCCGTCTCGAACCTGATCGATTATGAAAAGGACCTGTCAAACGAGCGTGTGGGTCACCTGATGGTAAGTGATCACCGCCGCCCACAACCCCGTCTAAAACCAGATGGACTACAGGTATATTGCCGGCCTTGCTTGCCGGTTGCAGTTGTCTTTATTTTTTTTTTATTATATTGGCTATTACTACCACACAAAACTATTATATCATTAACACTCAAAATTTAATTTATAAAAAAAGAAAAAATAATTAAACGATATATTTTTGAAATAATAAACCTTTAAAGTTATGACTTTTTAAATTAATTGTCCATCCTAAATACTAATATAATAGGAATTGCATAGTTCAATTTTTTATTAAAATAATAATTACTTTTCGTTAAAACTGATTAATATCTACTGTTGATTACTATAGCCATGTAGCATAATTTTCGTATGGACTATCAAAAAAATACCTCATAAGTAAAGTCATAAATGGTCTTAGCGTTTTATGAAAGGGTCAGATTGTAAAAAGGATGTTTGTGGGTTCGATTACGACTCTAGTAAAGAAATATTTTTATTTCCCGCTGGTAAGAAAAATCGCGGCGAAAGGGAAATGTTTCCCTCAATGTCTCTTTTAAATAATAAGACATATTTGGACATGAAACAAACAGATTGAATAATATTTTCATTTACAAATTGTATCTTTTTTCACTTGATGAAGTTTAATGTAAAGCAATGCGGTATTATTCGCGTAGGTCTCACGTTTTCATGTTTGAACGAGGGAATGATCAATTTTGTTTTACTCATTTGAATCTTTTGAGTACCGAAATTGTTTAATGTTCAAAACCCGCACTAATTTTTGTATCGTAAATAATTAAATATCAAATGAACGTGAATTATTTATTAATTTTACATATTATATTTAAAAAAGCATTGTAAAATTTGTAAAGTACAATTATATATGTATTTATGAGTAATTAAATATTTATAAAAATACATATTTTATAGTTTTACGATAAGTTTTCCTATAGTTGACACATCTTTAGCTACATCTTATTACAATTAAAACCTTTTTTGAAACAACAAATCTTTTATTCCTTATTTCAAATATTTAAGTGCATATGTTATCACGCTGTATCACGCACACAGTAGGGGTACGCGTACACGTAAAATGGATTCATAATTCCTTCAAATATAATGTAGCATTCGATATAACCAGTTCGACGCTAGCCACTCGAAACCATCGATACATTTGTCACGCTAAAATTGACTTCCGCTAATTAACCACTGCATTTCATTAACATAATGATAATGTAAAGGACAAATGTGAACTGAAAATTTACATCATTACTGAAAATGGACGTCTTTTAATTTATTGAATTCGTTTATTATTTTGGTGTAATTAATTGGTAGGATACAATTTTATGCGAGGCAGTCGTAGCGTAAAGGCACAAGGGTGTGACTGTAACGCGACGGTTGTGCATTCGATTCCCACTCGAGGGATTTATTATTTATCAATATTTTTATTTCATCACTGTGGCACCAAAGCAAAAGCCCGGCGTTTTGTTCTGCTACTCAACACGCAATGCCTCGAAAAATTCGGCGGAAAGTGGAAAACGGAGTGTCTTGCCTCTAGGTACTTACCCTGCTATATGCTGGTATACAGTGATTTATATCCAATTTTATATTATTTATGTGAATTAACAAATATATTTAATACACTGATGCGGTTGCATGTCCGGCTGATAGGGGAACGCTTAACGAATAATATATTGTTAGTAATATCATAGTGAGACCGTCGCGTCGTGGCGCGATTGTAAACGCGACTGTTGCGTTGTGGTATCTTTTGAGGGCAGTGAATTCGAAGCTTGATTTTTCTTTGCTCCTAGGAACTGAATATTTGACGCTTGAGGACTTAGCTTAGTACCTCCATCTCAAGATAAATGGTCTTGCAAAAAAACAGAGTGATCCTATAAGGGTTGCTTTTTTATTGTTAGGTGCGGAACCCTAAAAATTCTAAATATAGCACAGGGTATCTACATACGAGCAGACATTGGAGTGCATTACGCTGAATATTACATAGCCCAGTTTGTAGTTTTTCCATCCTTTCATGAATTACTCATGAACCGTGCGGTGTGCTACGGCGCTATGAATATGATACGAGTTGCTTATTGTTTTGTAAACGTCAACAAAGGGAGATGAGTGAGAATGAGAAGTAAAACTTGTCAATTTTAACCTCAAGTTAAGTATTTGTCGTTTGGATTAATTAAAAATATCACCAATCTAGATTTTTATATTTATTTAGTTTATTTTAGAGGTTCTTGTGGATTTTGTAATGGTATTAGTCATGATACTCCATTCTTCTCGCAATTAGAATTATTATGTGTTGAATTTGAGACCGTTGGCAGAGCGTCTAACTGTAAATTATTAGAGCTTTACGCTATATATAACGCATATAGCAGGGAGGCAGATGGAACCTAAAGTTAACACACTGCGTTCCCGACTTTCCGCCAAAATTTTGGGACATAGCGTGTTGCACAGTGTCTTAACATTAGGTTCTCATGTTCCCTCTGCTTACCCTGTTGTGCGTGGATACGATAGGGTTAATTGAACAATTCTCACCTGAAATATGTAGGTACTTATATGCACCTGAAACAAAGAAAATTAATTTGAAAATATTCATATACGAAAAAGTTAAATCAATATTCTCGAATGAAAAATAATTAATATAGTCCCGGTTGATTTATATATCAATTAACTTGTCCCCGTAAGCGTGATTTACTGCCATCTTTTAATAAACTTTTCCACGCGTCTATAGGTTTATTTATTTTATCTATATATTTTTTGCAATATTATTATGAAGATGTGAATTGTTTATTTATTGCTACTTAGCAAAATTGTGCTTAAATCAACTTCACGCTACTTCACGCTGTATCCCGCGCACAATACGGTAGGCAGAGGGAACCTAGTGTTAAGATAAAAAAGATTAACTAAATAACAAATGTAAAAGGTCAAAGTTCATAAATAAAGGATCTCGTTCTGCCCGCCACGTTGTTCAACGCCAACATCCGGTTCAGATTTGAGCGGCAAAGCTTTCCATGAATAAATCATTTTGCTAAATGCTTACAGGATTACTTTTGACACTTTATTTTGAAAATAATATTTCTTTTTTAAAATTGCTTGAGCTTAAGAGTTATTGTTTTTTATGTCAATATTTCCCAACCTGACGTTACCGCGTTCAAGCAAACAAATTATTTAGTTTTATAGTATACTAGCGGCCCGCTCGCGGTTTCACCCGCGTAAACTATGTTATTATTAATTTCTGTCTCCATGACTACGTCCTAGTGGCGTCTATGCAAAATTTGAGACTCCTAGCATTTGTAGTAACGAAGTTTCATACAAACTTTCGACCCCAAAAACAACCCCTTAGAAATCGAATATTGAAAATTCCCGTCTTAGCGAGCACCTACGTCCTATAAGTAACTCCTATGCAAAATTTGAGATTCCTAGCACATGTAGTTTTTGAGATTTCGTGATGAGTGAGTGACCTTTCGATTTTATATATATAGATTGTTAGCGAACTCGATTATTTGGACAATTATTTATTTGATTAATTAATTATTATTTTAATTATAAATGTGGTTAACACCTATATACAATTACACTGGGCTGGAGCAGGCAAGGCGAGTGTTGATATATAGGAATGGGTCTCCTTAAGCCTACACCTGTGGTCGCAAGTCCCAGACACTGCTTCAGGCTCCACCTTAGAGACCGTAGATAATATTTAGTTAACTACCATCCACTTCTGATGTGTTAACAAGTGTTTTGTATCTTAGTAACGTTTTTTTAAAATAAATTTCACTTCTGATTTCTAATATTGTATTTATTATTTAAATGTTTATTTTTCATAATGTATGAACTATAGAACTACCATAACACAAAGACTCCATCAGTACGCGTACTCTTTATGACAGTTTTCCATTTCCTTATTTTGTTCTGGTGCCAGGAAGAATATGTCTCAATGTACTGTATGTATTATGCGATATGGGAAAGCCTTTTAGTTGCATATGTGATGAATTAATATATTCTACTTATAAAACCTGAATATATTTAGTTTATTTTATAAGATTTTAGTAGGTAAATAAAATTATAATGTCTTCTTACGAGAGTAGTCTTAATGGGAACGCAATGTTTTAACACTAGGTTCGCAGGTTAATGCGCAGGCTGCCATGCTATGTGCGGGATACAGCCTGAAGCTAAAAAAAATATATTATGATATTATTTTCTTATACCTTGATAAGAGTTAATAAAACTTAAAACGAAATATAATTTTAAAAGAAGCATTAAAAGTTATCAGACGGTAGACATCCTTATCAAAGCGATGCAGATGTCTAGACGGGCAAATGCAGTTGGCTTTACTACTTAAACTTTATTGAAAATAAACTAAAGATACTAAATAAAGACCACGTCCACGTCTCCCAATTTCGTGCTCAACTTAATTGGCTCCCAATCCGTCTTCGCCGTGATATGCACATCCTTACCTTACTTTTTAAGATCCTCAATTACCAAAATTTTCCTAACTACCTACGTTCCCGCTTCAATATTCTCCCCCGTCCTACACGCTCTAGGCGGTCGTGCGTCGTTCCGGCGCTCGAGATACCTATGAGCAGTACCAAATTCTTCCATAAGTCTTTCACTGTGTACGCCGCACCACTTTGGAACCAACTTCCCATCCCTATCCAAAGAAGTCCTTCCTTACTGTCCTTCAAATCCCAGCTAAAAAAACATTTATTTGCTAGTATGAACTAGTACCTAATTTTATTCAGACAGTTTTTTTGTTTTTTTCTTGAGCATGACAACCGCACTTCACGTATTTATATATATACGTTTATTTATATATACTAGTATATTATCATAAATTTAGTATATATGTATTATATATAGTTTGTATTTATAAATATAGTGTATATGTATCTATTTATGTATTTGGATATGTATTTACTTTTTTTTGTAATTATTATTTTTTACTTAAATTCTTAGTGATTTTTCTCCTTGATAACTGCACTGTACTCTCTTCCCGCTATTTGACAGTCACCCACTTCCATTGGTTGGCTGGAAGAGATTTCTTCTAGAAATAAGCCCACCTTTGCTAACTAAACTTTTAATTTTGTATTTCCTATGTGTTTTTATGTGCAATAAAGAATATATAAAGTTAGTTTCAAGTAGTATTTCTCGAGGTAATTAAACGTTTCTTTTTTGAATTAACTTGAAATTTAAATGACATTTAGGTACTTATTTTTTTATGTAACTTTAAAAATCAGGTAAGGCAAGGACGGAATGTCTTGAACAGGTGGACAGTTGAAAAAGAAGTATTTTACACTGCGTTCTATCTAAAAAATATATGTCTTTTTAACTAATTTGGTTAAAAAGACATATATTCGGTTCAGACAGACCAAATGTGGATTTTCTTTAACCATACGAAAAATTGTTTTTCGTATAGCTCTTAAAAATGGAACGTGGTAATCAGGGCGACTTAATGCTTTCCTCCTTCTATCCTGCGGAAAGCGGGAAGCGTGAAAGCAGTAAACTAAAAGTTTCCCGACCAAAATAGCTATATAAATAAACTTACAAAGCTTCAGGATAAAAGCCACGTGCGCTCCAAGTGGTTTTTGGGTGTTTAGCTAAAATTTCATTACTACGTGACTATAACGAGTATACAATATATTGAATTACTTCTATCAGAGTTATAAATATTTTAGAGGCGTGAGATCATTGTAGCGTAATCGTTGTGAATGTTGTGGTAGTTGTGGGTTCAATTCCCATTTTCTTGTCTCCGATATGGTACGACGAAGTGCGTCGTTAAGCTCCGCAACTCAACACACAACATTTCGCATAAATCTTAATGCCTTAAAAGTGAGTTGTCTTTCCATACTCTACGCTGAAATACAAAATAATTTGACCTTCATTTAACCGTTTCCATAGGTACTATATATAACAATATTATTTTCGTAACTTATGCTTAAGTGGGTAAAATATAATATGAAATCTAAATATCAACTAATACTTATATACTCAAAGTCAAAGCTAAAGTCAAATAATTTCGTTAATAAAAATCAGAATAATCGAAGTTTATTGAAAGTCAAGTCTCTTCGACCTGCCTGAGTGCCTACGCAAATACGTGTATTGATAAAAACATCCATACATTATTATATTTTCGTAGCACTTTAAGGTTTTCGAAAAGGGTTTTATTTTTCTTAAATTTATATACTAATATATATATATATACATATATAGATGGGTACCATGTTGATAAAAATGTATATCTAAACAAATATAATGATTCTTTTGTTCCCCCCTTTTTCTTATATCGAGCTATGTAGAGAGAAACTCGTTTTAAAACACTATGTTCTCCGTCCGGATTAGAGACACATGCTCAGTGGCGAAACTCAGTGCTGCGTTTTATCTTGATCTATAGAAGAGAAGTGAAAATAGTTAATTCCCTTGAAAAGGGATCGAACCCACAATCATCGCGTGTACACTTAGACTGTCCCACTGCATTATATTACATTGTTTAAAATTATTTCATATCTCTAATCTAATAATAATCTACCCTACATATTGCTATATTAATTTTCAGACCTGTACCGTATAACATTACACTGATAAAATCACCGCTAGCACCAGTTACATTGTTCCCATATTGAACTAAATTATTCGCGTGAACTATTTGAAGCACTAGGAATAGTTCGACAGGTAGTCATTTTCCTCACAAAGGATATAAATTTGATTAATTTGATGGCCTTTGAAGTGAATTACTGATGCACAGATCCACACTCTACTGGTTAACCCAATTTTGAATTGGGACTTCGTTGGACTGAAATCTCTACTCGTTTGAAATGAAATAATCTTTCGTCTATTGCCATATATTTTATTTTTTTAATGTACTTGGAGAATATTGTTTGTTATATATTGGTGCTTCAATGATGTATAAGAAGTTTAGGTACAAATTTAGTATTTGATAAAGATATATAATTTTTTTTTTAGTTTCACAATAGCAGGGCAGTCAGGAAGAATTGAGTGTCAATACTCTACTGTTACTGGTAGAGTATATCTTAAATCAATTTCACTTGAAATTAAATATAATATTAAGAAGAAGCCTTAAATTAGTATTACTATTTAATAATTATATTTACCACAAAAGTACCAATCTTTACCATTTTTAATACCTGACCTGTTTCTCTCAAAAAGAAAAATATAAAAATATTTCTTTATCCTATTATTCCACATAAGAATACACGTATTATTGTGTTATGCGAGTAAAAGCGTAGGCAGCGCACATTTGTGGAGGTTTCATGGGTGCTAGATCAAAGTGAAAATCCGATATATTTATAAGGTTATGCGTAGAATCGTACCAATAGAAGGTAGCAAAGGCATGTTCGCATATATGTAAATATTCATATTTATTACACTGTTTGGAAATTTATTCTGAAAAATATATATCTAGTAGGCCGTCGTGGTGGCGTAGGTGTCACAACTGAAAATCGCGACGGTTTTGGGTTCAATTGCGATTGGAGGGACTTAATTATTTTCATTTTCTTATAAGCCAAGCAAAGATAAAGTTTCTCTCTGCTTACTTTACTGTGTACAATTTATAGCGCAAAAAGGAATATATAGAATAGAGTTTAACATGTTAAAACATAATTGATTATCATATATTTGGCTGAAAATTTAGTTTAAAATTGTTATCTATGTAATAAATGACATTGATAACAGTTTTAAAGCTAATTTTATAAAGAAAAAAATGTTTATTCTCATATACTTATTGCGTAACCTTTGCGTCACAAATTTCTCCACATTGTTACATTCAGTACACGCTTTATCAAATCAAATCGGAGAAATATCTAAATTTTCTCTTAAAAGGAGTTTAAGGCGACAAATTACATTTATTCAGATAAGTTCAAACTGCGTCACCAAACCATAAATAATCTTAAAATGTAAAAAAAACCATCTCCCATAATCCATTTTACACCGGCAACAGGATTTACGCAAACTGTTTACCGTGAGATTCTTCAATCGAGTAAGCTTTATAGTCGACATTTTAAAGTAATTTTTTAAAGATGATTCTGAACAGCAGAACCTCGGAGCCGGTGGTAGATATCTGTAGGACTGACATTACTGACACATCTATTCGTATAAAATTAATAATTCAAAAGTGCTTAGTACGGCCTAATCTATATATATAAAAGGACTTGTCCTCACTGACTGAGGTAAGACGCGCGCACAGCCGTAACCGCTGATGGTAGAAACGTTAAATTTGGACAAAAGTTTACTTTCGTAATCTGGACATCCACTAAGAAGGGATTTTGAAAAATTTTAACCCTAAAGGGGTGAAATAGGGGTTCAAAGTTTGTATGGAAAAAAATTTAAATCGGCACCGATTTTTATAAAATTTGAAATTTAGATTTTTAAAAGTATTTAATTGAATACGTGTTTCATCGTTTTCTAGAATTCTCCCCCTAAGGCTGCGAATTAGGGGTTGAAAGTTTGTATGGAAAAATCTTTAAATCGCCACCGAAATGTATAAAATTTTAAATTTAGACTCTTAAAAATATTTCATTGAACACATGTTTCATGGTTTATTAGAATCCACCCCTAAATACGTAAGCGAAGCTGCGCGCGTCCGCTAGTTTAATATAGAATATTTGATTTTGAGCCATTATGAATTTGAATTAAGAACAAATATTGATATATTTTTATAAAAATTTACAATGAACTTATAATAAATACTTGTTATGAATCTAGTGTCATTTATTTTGTTGATAAGGTTTTTTTTAACTTCACTCGATCAGGGTAGATAGTGAAGTTTTTTTTTAACTTCACTATCTACCCTGATCTACATGGAATCTAATGGCAAGACACTCCTTTGCCCACATTTTGCCAATTTTCTAGGGATTACGTGTTGAGTGACGAAACTATACGCTTTGTTTTGTTAAAATTATCCTAATAAATTACATACAAAAAGAAAACCTAAGGAACATTTCTATTAAGCTCACGAAAAACAGATAAATGTTCTGTCGTCTCGTAATTCAATTTTCTCCTAAACTGTTTTCTATCAAACAAAAACTTTTAGGCTATTCCTAAGCTACGACAATTACGTGAATCGCACAAATAGCAACAAGTAGATATAGTATCTACGACATTGAATTAAAAGGTAATTTCTAGAAAAGATACTGATTAAAAGGGTCATGGAAGGGCGTCCTTTGAAGGCGTTCGAGGGCAATTTCATTAGGGATGAAAAAGCTATTTTAGTGGTTCTGTTTTTATGTAACTTGAGGCCTTATAAGGAATTCACGTTCGATTTGAGACTATAGGTTTAACATTACGTGGTTTATATGATTTGTCTTAGTTGTAGTATTATATCAATATTTTGATAATTTGAACCCAATGCTATCATATTTACCAGAATGAACGTGGCACCAAGAATAAAGCCCGTCGTTGAGTTCCGCTCACAACATGTAATGCCTGGAAAAATTCGGTTCAAAGTGGGGAACGGAGTGTCCTAACATTAGGTTCCCTCTGCCTACACTTCTGTGTGCATGATATACATTAAAGCTGGTTTTTGGTAATACATACAAGAATGACTAAGAACCTGACTGTATAGGCGACGACTATAGATTTGACACCACATCTAAGAAGGTAAATTATTGAAATAATATGGGAATTTTTGTTTCGTCCACAAATCAGCTTGTGATTGCAATTAGTATTAGAGTTTCTTTCTTTTCTCACAAAAAATACAAACATGTACAAAAAAATTTACTTCATTGTGCTTAAGTAAAAATAAACTTTTTTTTTATGAATTCTCTGCTTTTTTCTTCTATTTATCACAGAACATTTCTATATGTCAAGTAAAACTTTACGTAGAATTTGAACCTATAATAATCGTAAAGTCACTATTACCCTCCTATTTCTGAATCAGAAGGGACGTCAAGCTTAAACAATTTAATACAACATAATCCCGGATTATGAAATTAAGTACTTGAAGATTTAATTAATATGAAGCATCTCGCTCCCATTCTATAAAGTAACCACCGAAAAGCGATTACTTGCGTAAAATGACAGGCGATACAAAACTTTATGGCGTGATAATAAAGTTAAATTTTGAATGTAGAGTGCTGTAAATAATTTGCAAAGTATCACAGTGTTGGTCTCAGTTGTACTTCTATTCTATACGTTTATTGTATAACATTAATATAGAGAAGCTTTTTGAATTTAGAGACTTCTAGCTTAGAGTTAATTTGAAATTTTGTATATTATTAGTTATTTGTATTATTTAAACGTTTTTCTTTTAATACGACTCTTTTCATTTATTTCATAAAGCGAGGTAGCTAGGAGGAACCTGTTGTTAGGACAGTCCTTTCCCCACTATTCACCTTAATTTGAAATTAATTGCATGTCGAGGAGCGTAACTTAACGTCGCTCTTCATATAATCAATAGGTATAAATATTTAAAAAAATCACTGAGTGCCGTAACGGCCTTCTCGTGGATAACATGCTATGTAAGTAAGAGACGTAATCACTTTACCGTCCATTAGAGTGCACGTTCTATATGAATGCGTTTTTCCTGATTTTCCACCATAAGGCTTTATACGGCAGTATCATAGTTTTTTTTTCTGTGTTTTGGGTTTTGTAGTGTTGAGACACTCAAAAATCAGTTGTTATGAAATTTTAAAAATAAATATTTTAAGCTATAATTTTTTTATAAGAGTGTTCTAACACTGAACTGAAACTCATGTGAAAACGTAACAGCTCAGTTAAATCTAAATATATATTTATACTTTTATTAGGACTGGCTGGCTTTTTAGGACGGGTGGCAACTAGTACGCCTAGTAGTTTCCGTCACTAAGTGAAAAATAACTTGAAAATTGAGCGAAATGTACAGAACGGTGTTTTAACATTAGTTTCCTTCTTCGAACTTTGATTTATGCTTGAATAAAGCGTAAAAAACACTATTATATAAAACACTAATTATGAATCAAATACGTCGCAGTAGAAATGCAAATTATTATAAAATCAGCAAGATGGAAAAACTGATTTGCAGTACCGTCCACTATCAAAGGAACTGCGGTAGCAATGTGAATCAAAATAAGAATAAAACAGCTTGTTTATTTTTCAATGTTAATTAGTTTTCAAGGGTTATTACTAAAAAGCAGATAGGAAAAGGTTGAGGCCAGTCAAGGCCAGGCCTAAGTATGTATGTAATGTAAACCCGACTGGTTATGGGTTCGAGGGAATGAAAAAGTTATTTAAATTTATATTTTCATTTCTACACTCTAGTGTTGATCGTTCAACACGCAATGCCTTCAGAATTCGTCAGAAAACGGGGAGCGAAGTGTCTTAACACTAAGTTCCTTCTGCCTACTCTGCTATGTGCGGAATACAGCGTGAAGCTGATAAAAAATAGTAAAAGTCCATATGACGTGAGTACTACCCATAAAACAAACTTCATTACAACACTAACGAATAAGTCTGTTTTTAGAGCACTTTAGCCCAATTCCTTTATGAGCGCTACGAGAGATATAAAACGTATGATCAAAGTTTACGTTACTGCTTTGCGAATATTGACAAAATAAAGCTGAAAAAATGAACAGATAATAGAGAAGAAATAGAGAGATAGAGAATAAATAATAAAGCTGAAAAAATGAAGCTGAATATCTTCATTCGATTTTTGTATAATTGACGTCTTTTTTTTCAGTTTAGCTAAGTTTAGGAGTTTAGCTAAAATGCCACTTTTTTCATATTTTTTCATATTACACTGTCTTAACTGTTTTAAATAGAAATAGATATTAGTTAAACTTAATTCAGTTTCAATGTTAGAAAATAATTGCTTACCGATTTTCAAAGTAACGTCGTTTGCGAAACCAAATCACTGCAATTTTATTGTCTGAAGACTCGAAAATTCCTTTTGATCAAAGGAACTCTATTTCGAGATGATATCGCCTGAGGATTAACAAGAAGATTACGTTATTTTGTTATTATAATATTATTATTTCATAGTGAAATTTAGATCTTACAAGATAATTCACCAGATTATTATTTGAAGTCAGAAGTAGTTAACGTTTTTATAACAGAAATAAAAACATATTTTGTTCATATTTTTCTAAATTATTAAGAAAGAGATTCTACATAATTCCAATTACAGTACTTCATGTTAGTTTCCCTCCAATAAGGGCCGTTGTCTACAAGCAACTGCCCCGATTGACATAGTTTCATTACGTTTATTGTATTTTTTTACCTACAACTACCCTCTTTTTCTCGAGTTCGCTAACAATATTATTTCTGATATTTCTTTTTTAAAAAATATTTGTATAGTTACTTCTATTTCTATTTAACAATGTCTCAAGAATTTTCCGTATTTAAAACAAAATATAAAAATATTTCCCCATATAAGAACCGAAATAATAGAAAATATCCGTCTTTTTATATAAAAAGCCCGATTGAAGAAAAGCTTTAAAAAAGAGGTATATAAGACGTGAAAGCTAATTGTGAGCCATTTGAGGACTCATAAAATTAGGTGCTTGTTCAAATACTTAACGACTTACACACGTAGTGATGTACTTGTTTAACTAAACTTAGTCGTGAGAGTTTGCTTAGACTCTACTTGAGTTAGGGGATTAAGAGCAAGTGTTTTTAGCTTACTTTTTTCCTAGCAAGATAGATAGAGAGGGGGTGTCATCGATCTTATCCAACATTGGTGCCCTGATAGGACCGATAGACTTTATGGTTTTTACGTATAAAATAAGATAATTCTGTATAAAATTATGGTATAATTTTAATATTTTTGTGTATAATTATATATTATTTTGAGTATCAACATATCACGGTAAGTGTTAGGTTTAGGTTCTATTATATAATCCAACTAAAATTAATTTGTAGTTTCGCCCCCGTAATCAATAGTAATAATGGGAATAGCTAAAAGATGTGCCGGTTGGATATATGACACATATGTGCGTGAGATAATGTCGACCGCAGGTCTAATGGGTCACATCGAAACTATCAACGTCATGTTATAGCCTGTAATCCTCGAATGGACTAAATAACACAGAAACATTATTCAGTACTAAAAAGCAGTTCTTGAGATTAGCGCTTTCAAACAAGCAAACTCTCCTACATCATAATATAAGTATACATAATAAAAAAACAATATAAATATTAGATTATTATAGTACAGTTTATAACGATATAACATACCTATAGTACGTTTAAATAAGGTTTGCGTAGATCGATCAGTTACTATGCCCTAACTGGATTGCTAATCACGCGAGTAGCGAAATGAATTACATATTATACAACTCAATCTACTATATACCCGTATGTAGACTTTAGTAGCCTGGGCCTAGCAGCTGACCTAGTTTGATTATGAGATTAATTGCAACTGATTTATGTCCATCTTTCATGTTTTTGCTGTTTACTTCTATCTGCATATGTATATGGGTTCCTTTTTTTGTAACTTTTCACTCTCATAGCAGGAACCTGGGATCCTAGTGTTAAGATATACCGTTTGACTATTTCCGCCGTGAGTTGTCAAATGCATCGAGCGTTGTGCGTTATCTTATAATGTCGCTCTTGCGAGTAAATGAAAGTAATAAATATTTCATTCTCCCATGTGAAAAACGAACCCATAACAAGAGCACGCCTGCGCCGCGACGACCTTTTATACTAAATATTTGTTTTACTACAATAGTAGTAGTAGCCATACAATTCATATGCAATGCAATTTTTTGCCATTCAACACGCATTGCTCCTAAAATTCAGCGGAAAGTAGAGAAAGGAGAATTTTAACAACCCTCTGCCTACCCTGCTATATGTAGCGTGAACATAAAAAATATGAGCTTATGGATTGGATAATTAAAAATTCACACTGAAATATGAGTGTGCAGCTTTATATCAAAAAGAGCTATAAAAGTGTCATTTTTTATTGTTACTTTTATTTCCAACGCCGCGCTGTTACGAAACTGAAAAACCGATATTCCAATTTTATTCAAAACACGTTCCACTGATTCGTACAGTTACTACGATTGATTTTTTACTGTTTTATTATAATCAAAAATCTCTGGTTGAGGCCAGTCGTAATGTGAGACTGTAAACGTGACTGGTTGCGGGTTCGATGCTCACTCGAGAGGAGTGGAGTGTCTTAACTCTAGGTTTCCTCTGCTTACCCTGCTGTAAGTGGGATTCAGGGTGAAGCGCTTAATATGTAAAATACGACATTACTAAGGCAAAAAATGAAATTTGTTGTAAATCTTTTGATTTACAACTATAATAAATTAGTATTAAGTTTGTAACTGGCAATGGTCAATAAAGGCTTTTTTATTTTATTTATTAATTAAAAATAATTCTAATTCGTCGTAATACAATAGTCAAGCACTATACAATACAGTTGACTTATAAATTTTTATATTACTTTCTAAATCCATTTGCAATATGTTAATAGAATTTTTAATATTACAATTCATAAACTTCAGGCTAGATTGAAGTAAATTGAAGTTAGGCAGGCTCCCTTCTATTCACTGGTAGGTACACCAGCTTCCGAGGGAGATGGAGGCGGAAATCGACTTCACTATAGTTCCTTTCAATATAGAACCGTAGGCGTATAGTGTAAACTCGTTAGCGTACAGATTCTGTATTCATTAAAAAGGATGTGATAACAGCTATAGTGACGGCCGCTATTCGCCGGAAAATGAGGAACGGAGTGTCTTAACACTAGGTAGTAGGTTCCCTCAGCCTATCTTGCTGTGTGCGGGATACAGCGTGACCATAAAAAAATGCTTTACAGTAGTATTTTATCAGATAGGTGCTATTTACTCTTAACATCAATATCGATTAATCAATTCTCAATATAAGTCATTCATTTCGTACTACTGAACGTAATAAGAACGTAACGTCAACTAAGTCCTCTACCGCCGTCTGGTTGACGATTGTATGAATTAAAAAATATTGTAGAATGCGTTGGAATTCATTCGTCCGTCCGTCTGTCCGACTGCTTAGTTAAATTAGCTGCAATCTAACTGTGAAATATTCAATATGATAATGAAAAATATTCTTTTATAAGTAAAAAAAGTATTTCTCTTAAGTGTGAAATAACATTTTAATAAAGTGAAAAAGTCTATTTTTTTGGTTTATCCTGCGTGTAACAGGGTAGACAAAGAGAGTTCAGTGTTAAAACACTCTGCTCCCCGCTTTTTGCCGAATTCTGAAGGCATTGCGTATTGTGTAGCGGAACTCCCCCTTTGCCTCGACATACATACATCTTCATCAATTTCAATGAGTAACAAAACTATACCATAAAATATTATTCCAAATTGTTCCTCACAAAACCAAAATGTAATTGCATTGTCGATCAGTGAATTTTCGGGGCGCGTTCCCATTTTGTTCTTATAAATAATTCAGTGACATGGGCTTCCATTAGTGTTTCTGTATTACATTCCTGCATATAAACTGCCTACAAATGATGTTAATATTAACCGTATAAAACTCTTTAATAATCCATACCTATATTTTAAATTCGAAAGCAACTCTGTCTGTCTGTCTGTCTGTCTGTCTGTCTGTCTGTCTGTCTGTCTGTCTTTTACGCAATCAGGGCCAAACCGCTAATTCAATTGTGATAAAATACTCATATAGAGATACTTGAGGGTCTCGGGATGAACATAGGATATATTTTTTTCTCATATTTGTAATATTTTCGATATATACCAGTATATTAAAATGCTTATTAATTTGACATGCAATTTATTTCGCCATGTTAGTAACAACCGTCGCTATGCGACCGTTGCTAAGCAACGATTTGCAAAAAATGTTGTTTTTGTTAGAAAACGTTACCCAAAATGAGCTTGCTTAACGCATGTCTCTATTGAAAATTGAAAATAATTTCATAAATATATTTAATAAATATTTGTACAGTTCAAGCGGGCGTAGCCGCGTTGAGGTCCACTAGTATAATAATAAATAACAGTAATGCAAGTCCCTTCTGAAACAAATATAATATTTATATTAAAACAGCAGAGAATTCGTGTCACGCTTATTCCTAAAGGGTTTACTTACATCACAAGTTTGTAGAGCCTCTCTAACGAGTTTAAGAAAGTCTTATTTTTAAGGTCAAGATCAAGTTGACGATGTGAATTTCGAGTTAGTTTAAGAGTTAGTTTAAGAAATAAATATTATTTACTTTTTTTACCTCATTGAATTAAAATTATACCAAAATTATTATTGATATTATTAAAAACATTTTAAATATTAAGTCGTCGATGCCTTTCGAGTTTATAGCATGTGAATGAAAATAATTTAGTGTATGATGAAATATCATTAAATATTAATAACATTACTATTAACAAAGAAAAAATCAACTTTTATTTTGTGGTAAGAATAATGATTATTCTATCAATTCTTGACGGCTTCTTATAATACAATACATCGTTTTAGTTTTTAATAATAAAAACTGACAGTATATAATGTTTTTCCACAGATTAAAAAGTCCAAATTTATCGGGAAAATCCAAATAAAAAATTGGAATTAAAAAGCTTTTAATACAGAATTTTTGAAAAATAGTATTCAAGTACAATCTCGACCCGCTTTACTTGAGTACGAGTATATGAATAGATCGCTACGACGTTTTTATATTTCCTGGGGCACAGCATTAGTGTGCCGAATTTATAAACGCTAATATGCAAATATTATATATATATATATAAAACACTTCCATTACTGATAGATTGACAGACAACGTAATAAAAACTACCAAAATTTGGTCGTAGATAAATTATGGACTGTAGGAGAGAGCATTAAGACAGGATTTCTCGAAATTGAAAATCAAGATTTTCCATTTCACATCTTAAAATCAACGTACGTGCTTGTGCTCCTGAACCAACTCGGTGTTGTCCCAGAACCCTGGAAAAGCGCTCTTAAAAGATAATGAATCCTATCCAACTAACTACAGGCTTAAAATAATGGAGAGTAAATGATTTGCCAGATCTTGGTTTATTTGGAGGTTCACCGATTGATCAATGGCCGTCAACATGGACCTTCCGACGTGGTCGCTCATCCAGTGATATTCTATTTTATCTAACCCACCTCTGATTGCCTGCCTGACGCTGGCATTCCCCAAGGCTGTAGTACTGTTGTTTACGCTGTCTCTACTGCATATCAATGACATGTTAAAGGGTCCTAGTATTCAATGCTATGCAGATAGTAGCTCAGTGGATAATTTATGTCTGTATATCTCTATTATCTAATAATATTTATTTCCTCAAAGTGAGAATCGAACTCGCTATTGTCACGTACTCACGCTGACCCCTGCGCCACGACAACTTCCCATTATATAATTACTCACATTATTTAATTGCGGACGATAAATATATAATTACTGTAAATTAATGGTATCAGTAAATAAAAGAATGATGAAACTATATTTTAAGCTAGTTATTCCCAACGGGTTTGAGTTAAAAATTTATGTGCATGCTCGTTGCTGCACGCAACTTCGTTCATAAAAACATTTTTTTGTCGTTGATTTCGTTTGTGTGGATTTTCTCTCTCTGAGTAGGAATCGAATCCACAACTGCGCAAGGACGTCCTTTGTATCGCGCTATCGCTTCTATTAAAATATGTATTATTACTCTACTTTTTTACATATGTAGGTGAAAAGCTACCTTCAGAATATAAGATTACAAGCCGTAACTTAAACGTTAGTGTTGGCAAATCTCGTTACGTCAATAGAGTATTTGGTTATCCGATCACGTATCCCTTTACCCTTTTTTTTCTCATATGATTGAGGTAGCTGGAATTCAATTTATATGACTATTTCGGTATAATATGGACTTACGACTATATAAAATATCGAAAACGATAATTTACTAAGCTTTCACGTTGTTTTTTCAATTACTATATCGTTTTACATATAAAACAATCGTTATTTTAGCTATAGACAAAAAAAAGGCAAACACAAAGAAAAGCTAAATATTTTCGATGAATTATGATTAAGAAGTTTTAGAATGACTGATTGAACGGCTATCTTTACAGAAACGAGCTTTCTGATTGGTTTCCTTATTGTATATGGAAATCACGACTTTTTATTTCAATGTTTATTAAAAAGTTTTCTCAAAAAATTTTCTCTTTTCGTGGCATCCACGAGAGGCCTGGCTGAAATATTGGCTTTTATTTACTTAAAGTATACTAATAGAAACAAACACATAAAGTAAAAAAGATTTTTTTAATTTAAAATAATAAGAATTCGGCCTAATTAAATATAAATAATAATTTTACAGCCTTAGTTTTAATATTATTTTCCCCGTCGAGACCTAAAATAATATAAAGTTAGTTGGTTATTTCGTTTTAGGCAACAAGCTCAGTATAAATTAGGATTGAATTATAATTTTATAATTATTATACAGGCTTTATGCCTTTGACAAGACTTTTATTATTCATATTGATAGTTTTAATTTCTATTTGTTGATTTCGAGTTAACCATGAAAATATTTGAGTTCTAATTATATATTTTAGATTAAAAAAAAAAGGACTTTAAGTCCTATTATATTATGTCATATCTAAAAGGGATTTGAACCTGCACAAGAAGTAGCCAATAGACTGTATTATAATCTATAGAGATATGAAAGATGAAATGCTTCTATAGAGTCATCGTTGGGGTGTACATAACATTTTTGGGGGGGAGGAACAGACAGCAACGCCTGGGACTTGTGACCCAAGTGTAGGCTTAAACGACCCCTTTATGGGCATTAACATTCCTCTGCCCAAGATCTTTCCTTATTCGTTATTATATAAAAAAAATGTGAAAACATTTAAAATATAATATATCTGAATAGGATTAGATACCTCGTAAATTCAAATTTCAATACGCTGAACTATTCAATAATGTTTTCTTAATTAAAATCTATTTTACTTCACCTTTTTGTAAAATAATGATACAGAAAAGTAGAAATGGCTTGTACTTATAAAATGCTTTAAAACGAACGATATAACGACTGAAGGCTAGTCAATATGTTGTTGTTTTCTTTTGGCTTCAGCAGTTGTAAGACTTCAGAAAGGTTCTTATGAAGGTCGGGAGATTTACCTTACATCAATTAAGGTAAATTTTATATACTCGTGTAGAAATATAAATAGAATTGAATGATAGCTTCCTGCAGGAATTGTTTTAACATCAAATAATTCTTACTTTCGAGTGGGAATCGAATCCACAACCATCACGCAGACGCAGTGTTTTGACGGCCTCTATGTATACATATTTCGTTAATAACTACTGGAATATTACTAGAAAAAATTAAAAAATATCGTTGTTACAAAGAACACAATATGTCAAGGATATTATTATGACATAGTTTCATAGAAGCTACCATAATATCATAGCCAGTTATGGTATTCTTGGAAAGAGTACTCGTTTATTTTATTCAAGACGCTACACTGTTATTGCCTATTCAAGAGCCAGTTTCATATTATAATTTTACGCCACTTGTTCATTCTAATTATACTATTCATTTCATTTACCCAATTACGCTCGACCTTTTATTTACATTTCGTGTATACAAAATATATGAATAGAATTATTTTTGCGTAGCATCGTCCTGTCCGCTTGACGGCCGCAGGTTCGAGTCCCGCAGGGGTGCCCTTACAGTCGTCGACTTCCTCACAGGCAGCCACTTAGTGCTTGCATTTCTTCAGGGACAGAACCTCTTCTCTACCCAACTGGTGTCGCTGGAATAGCCAATAGGGCTAACAGCATTAACCTCCTGCTTGCACTATGCTGTATGTTAACTTGATGAGTTATGTTGTCTTATACATACATACTCTATTATTCCTTAAATATATTTTTTATTACGCTACCGAAAAGACCGGCAACTATCCGGGTTTATAAACTAACTTTAGATAGGGAAAAATGTAGTTCGTATTTTGTGACAATAACAGGAAGTTGTAAGCTTTCCCTCTATATTTGTGTTGTGCTGCATTAGCGCTCTACGTGTTACATCGAGGTCGTCCTCATTTGAAATCCTCTTAGGTATATTTTTACTTGACATAATTTTTATTTTATTATAAAATTTCATTATATTTTTATTGTTATATTAAAATTATTTTTATTATACTTTAAATTATGATTGCGAATTTTATTTAAAACATGAATAATATATTTGTAACTAATCAAAATATTTCTTATCACGCATACCAGGGTAGACAGAACTAAATAACTGCTTGAATGATCTACATCACTTTTAAAATTATCTAATTTATTTGGGGAATTTAATCCAGAAAGAAGAAAAATTGCCTTCACATATTACGTTCCCCATATAGCTGGTAAAACAAATATTGAACAGCTCTCTTCCTCTAAGAGTAAGATTATCTATTTAATTTGGGGAATTTAATCCAGTTTTGAAAGAAAAATTGCCTTCATATATTACGTCCCCCATATAGCTGGTAAAACAAATATTGAACAGCTCTCTTCTTGTAAGAGTATAAATAAATGTTTGCTAATACTTAAATATATTATAAAATATGAAGAATAAATACTCTAAGGTTTTATTAAATACTATATTTTAAATATTGAAAAAAGTAAGGTGTTCCATATATTATAGAGAATTATGTAAAGGAGTGGAACTGTCGGTTCGTACTTAATGATACGTTTGTCAGTCTATTATTCTTTCATTCATCGGTCTTTGTCTTTACATACTGAGTTATTATATCTGTATTATAAATAAAAACCCTGAATTTGAACTCATAAATAATACGAACCAAGAAATATTTCGACAGCGCTATGAAATACATGAATTTTTTTATTAGTTTTTAATTTTTCTTACGGACACTGCGTGTCCAACGCATCAGGATGGAAATGGAACTTTTCCCTTATGTACCTTTAGACTAAACTATTACTATACTAAAATTCAATAACTGAAAGATCTAAAAGAACTGAAATCTGCTAAAGGTATTTTAACTTCATTTATCTATATCTTCTGTAATGTTTATCTAAGAGTTCTTTCTTAATAAATGAAATAAATTATTTTTAAAATCACAGAACATTAGTAAAATGAGTTTCATTATCAAAACAATAAATAAACATCAAGAAGACAGGTTTAATAACTAAAATGTTTATTTATTTTTGTATTGCCTTTAAAATAAAATAAATCAAAAGCATTAAAATAAATTACATGCAACTTACCAAAATCAATTGACGATCCTGTTTACAAAGGGGGGGCAACGATACCAAACTTTCTTATTTAATCAGCACATAAATACGTAAAGCTTACAACGGAAAGTTCATTTTTTCGCGAGAAAACACACAACTAATGCAAGAAGGAAGTAAAATTTGTATGATCCACACAAATATATGACGATTTTCATACAAGTATTTGTCCTGGAGTATTTTGGTTCGGGAAGAGCGACGCGTAGAACCAGCTATTCGTAGCCGCGGCGTGGTCTATCTGAGTTTCCTTGGCTTGTTTGTTGTGAACTTTGCGCATGCGGATACACCCTCGTACCGTTCTCCAGCGACACTAGACAACTGTTTAATATATCTCCATTTATATGTCAAGCCCGTGCTTGTAGGGTATACCTGTGCTTGGAATTTGGGTTTGGTTTTTGAGGGGATTTTCAAAGTTTCAAATTTTAGATCATTCGCCTTACGTCCATGTTATAATTGAAATGCATTATGAAACTAAAAAGATAGATATCAAATATCGTGGCCTTTGCCTACCCTGCAGGCCAGTCGTGGCGCAGGGGCACAAAGTGTGTGTGCAAAATCAACTGGTTGTGGATTCGATCCCCACTTGAGCTCTTCGCTCTGTTGTCGAGGCAAAAGCGCGGCGTTGAGTTTCGCCACTCAACACGCAGTGCCTACAGAATTCAGTAGAAAGTGGAGAATGGAGTGTCGTAACATGAGGTTCCCTCTGATACGACACTCCATTCTCCACTTTTCTGACGTTGATATACCTACGGACGTACTTTATTCTTTATTATTTAAATTTCTCCTGTTGAAAATATGTAGAAATTTATGATGCATAAAGAACAACGCTTTGTGATTTTTCTATGAAAATCGTTATTCAATTTGAAACTTTTCTAACTTCGACTGCGAAGCGCTACAAACTTGGTACAAACGAGAAACAGTTTTAACTGAATGAACTCGTTTTCCGTAATATACGTATAAATAGCGTGCTTTCGCATAGTAGGTATTTGCGAGTCCGTTCTCAGTTATATGAAAATTATATGCTGCATTTAATAAAAAATATTGCAACGGAGCTCCCATTTTAGCATTTTAATGCATTTTTGCAATTATCTCATATAGTTGGATGGACAGATATTGTCATAAAAATAAAAGAGTAATATGTGGAGCAGCATTACAGCATCTGTAAATGCTGACTATTAACTGAACGCGGGTTCAATTCCTTTTCAGAAGAATTAATTATTTTCATTTTCTTCGCCCTTTTTTAGGCGGAAAGTGGGGAACGAAGTGTCTTAACACTAAGTTTCTGCTATGCAGCAAAAAAGAGTATATAGAGTTCTATCGAAAATGTCTCATAATCATTCTTGATTTTAATAGATATTTATTATTATTCTGTATTCCTATACTTTCAGCGCTTCCGTAACAAAAGCAACAAGTTAGAACGTACGTTTTCGGCTTACCAATTCCGTTCAGATAGGGCATTGCCTGTCTAGACGAAGTTTATCGCAAACATAGTCTTTATATACAAAAGAATAAAGTCGATATTGCTGTGAAGCATAAATTTATAGTTAAATATAATTGCAGGTATCGACCTCCGCAATACACTGATAGTGACAAAGCACCTTCGTATGTAATTTTGGCAGGATTCGTTTAAGTATTCTAGACAGTTAAATACTTTTAATAAAGTGGATGTGATATACAGACAGATATGGAGAATCTATAAGGATTCCGTTTCTTCTATTTAATAACCAAATCGTACAAAGGTGATAGTAATTGTTGGACATATATTATTACAATGCAATTCTAGTGTAGTGTGTCCTAACTTTACGCCTCTTCTAAAGTGTGGAGCAAAAACGGTTACCGTTACAAATTCAAAAATATATAAATAAATATAAAAAATTATATATGTACTAATAACAAATATGAAAATAGTAATAATTTACAAATTTTGTATTATCAAGAAAATCTTATAATAGGTGGGTGGGCTCCGTATTGCTCAATTACCTTTATACTGAAATAGGAAGACTGTAATCGTAATGGTTGTAAGTTTTCGTGGTTATATTCTGAGGGAGGGATGAATTTTCTTTGTTTTTCTTGTAAGATCACATACGGCGTTGAGTTCCTCCATTGCGACGAAAAGTGCTACTATTTTTAGAGGCAAAAAAACTTGCCTACTTTGCTATATACATGTTGCGTAAAACTGAAAAAAAATTGCTATACCGACTCTGTTGGTTGTAGATGTTCGACATAAAAAATCCCTGCTAGTTAAAATACATTGACGCAAGTTTGAATTACTGCTCTATTCAGCTCGAAGCTTATTTTAGTAAAATTGCTGTAATCTATATATATAAAAGGACTTGTCCTCACTGACTGAGGTAAGACGCACGCACAGCCGTAACCGCTGTGCGTAGAAACGTGAAATTTGGACAGATGTTTACTTTCGTAATCTGGACATCCACTAAGAAGGGATTTTGAAAAATTTTAACCCTAAAGGGGCGAAATAGGGGTTGAAAGTTAGTATGGAAAAAAAATTAAATCGGCACCGATTCTTATAAAATTTGAAATTCAGACTCTTAAAAGTATTTAATTGAACACGTGTTTCATGGTTTTCTAGAATTCTTTCCATAAGGGTGCAAATAAGGGGTTGAAAGTTTGTATGGAAAAATCTTTAAAACAGCACCGATTTTTATAAAATTTGAAATTTAGACTCTTAAAAATATTTCATTGTACACATGTTTCATGGTTTATTAGAATTCACCCCTAAATACGTAAGCGAAGCTGCGCGCGTCCGCTAGTTTAGTATATTTATAACATCGTAACTAGTGACAATAATAATTTTATAACAAAACACAGATATCGTCGGTGCGAAATCCGCTTAAATCGAACAGAACGAGCTTTGTGAATCCTCCGGTGAATCGACGGTTTCCTAGTTGGCTAACTATATGGCGTTAACCCTTTCCTATAGTGCCTATGATAGTAAACCATTCATATCGATATGTCCCAATTATTATAGATGACCATGTCAATAAACTACCTAATATTAGTGTTATGATAATATACGCTTGGGCTTAATCAACTCTCAACACGCAATGCCTCCAGAATTCAGCAGAAAGTGGTGAACGGAGTGTTTTATTCCATTTTCATTAAAGAATTCAGCAGAAAGTGGTGAACGGAGTGTCTTATTCACGCTCATCAAGCGGGCTAGGCAGAGGAAACTTGGTAACTTAGTGTTAGACTCCGTTCCATTAAGATGCTTGCGTTGCTTACATTACGCTGAATTCTTGAGGTAGAAGAGCAAGGAAATGAAACTATTAAATATTTCACTCCCCCGAGTCGGAATCGAAGCGACAACATTTGTACACTTGCACAATTAAATACTTAACAGTTAAAAAAATTACAAAATCAAGTACTGCTCAATATATTTAATAAAATAAAATATAACTTTAAAATATTTTCGCAACATAGCTAAAACACTGATAACAACCGATAAAATGAATTACATACTCGCATGTCTGGGATAAAATTTCAATAGTAACTTCATAAATGTGTTTGTGATGGCGTAGCACAGTTGGCGCTACGCCAGCGGTCAATGCCCGCGTAGCAGCTACGAAAAACAATTGAGCTAAAAACAACATTGCTTCTTTTCTATCTAAACAATAACATTGTTGTAGTTTGATAATGTATTGTTAGTTTTCAATTTAAAATTGAATCTAAAAATTTATATTACTTTAAGAATTTATTTCTTTTATGTTTTTTTGTTTATATTTAAAATTATAGAATTTTACTAAACATAGGGTTTAAGTGTACTACATATTTCAATCGCATATTTTGGTATTTATATATATCATTTATATATTCATATATATCATTGGTAAATTTATCGCATATTTCCGAAAATTCTCAAGAATCTAATGATAAACAGCTTCTTTGTAGAAAAGAGTCAATGAGCCTATATTTTCCGCAATTGTAAGAATGCCAGATAACTATCTAGCATTCTCAGGTTCAATGGAACCTAACGCCACTTATTATAGTTATGGTTTTGTAAAATGATAAGACTTAAAACATACACTTTTCTTCAATTTGAAGTTGTAGTCCACAATTAAGTCATATGATTATCCCTTATTTTTACCAACTGTAAATATAAGATATCTACATATTTGCCTCTTTTAGACTTCTAATCCGTTTTTAGATTGAATAGTTAGAAATAAATAATTTAGATTGAATAGTTAGAAATAAAAAATAAGTAATGAAGTCAAGTAGATGCTTTTCAAAACAGTAATTTTTAGCATAAGAAATACATTTTTTTATTTTAAATCGATGAATGAACTCTCAACTTCAAAGTTGAACTTCATACTAAGCAATTTTAAGCATTTTTGTAAGTAAAGATAAGATTTCAAATCAAAACCTTTTATTAAAATTTAAATATAATATTACAAAATTTTTAAAATGTTAAAATATACCGCGAGGGACGCCGGCTGCTGGGCACGTGACGCGCGCCGCCGCGTCCTATTGATCCGCGCCGGCCGGTACCAACGATGTCGGAATATATCGTTTTTGGATAAGGCATTAAGACATATTTCTACATATTTAGAAGTAATCACTGCAATAAAAAAAATATTCGTGAAAATTATGCTATAGTTGAGGTCTATTAAATTGACAATAAAAACACTTATTTACTCGGCCTCGCTATAATTAAAAAAAAAATGGGGAACGGAGTGTCTTAACACTAAATCCCTCTGCGCACCCTGCTTGAAGCTAGAAAAAAATAGTTTATATTTACAATAAACCAATTTCTAGCAATTTCGTATAACAAAAAATAATTCCAATTTCCTTTACTGTGCTCGGTTAGATAGTATCTCCAAAAGATCACAAGTATCTACACCATTCACCAGAACACATGACTCCGTTCCAGTGGCTAATCCCAACGTGACTGGACTAACGTTTATATTTGATCGAGTCTACGAGTATATGAGTGTAAATAACTCGAATATGCAAACATATTGATGGTACTTACAAGTATCAGGCACAAATACTTAGTCGAGTTGATCTTGATGTATCAATTTTTCTTGTACATTGATTGATTGTTTTAATATTGTTATAGAAAATCTACGATATTAAATTTAAATAACTATGACTTGTATTGAAAATATTTTGAGCGTAGCTTAATCTTCCAATCCAATTAATAATTAAATCAAAGTAAAATCATCTTCACGCTGTATCCCGCACACAGCAGGGTAGGCAGAGGGAACCTAGTGTTAAGACACTCCGTTCCCCACTTTCTGCCGAATTCTGGAGGCATTGCGTATTGAGTGGCAGAAGACACCAGAGCGATGACATGAATAAAAAAATATAAATTTAAATAGATATTTGATCTCCTCGAGTGGGGATCGAACCCACAACCTGTCGGTTTTATATTCATACTCTGTGCCACGACTGGTCTCTATACTTAATCATATTGGTTTAATACTTCACTATGATATATTCCCCGAGCGGAATTTGAATCTTTGCCTATAAATAGTTTAAAGAAAATTATTCCTTTCAGAACTTTAACAACCTCTACTCAGTGTAGAATATCGTATCAGAAAGATAAGCCACAGGGCTAGGGTTGTTAGTCTTGTAAAAAATACAAATTAATAATACTCGTACTTTGTAATTAGTTAATTACCTACAACATATGCTTATACAAATGCTATTATTTTTTTTAGTTTGTCGCTGTATCCCGTACTTAGTAGGTAAAGGGATAAACGGAAAGGAATAAACGCAACGGAACGAAGTGTATTAACACTTCCAGTCTCCATTTTCCAACGAATACTGAAGGCAAGGCGGGTTGAGTGATGGAACTCAAGAAATAGGAAATTTGATAAGCGCAACAATAAAACTTGTGAGTGTATTTTTTAACTTTATTAACATAAATTTTTTCTTAATCTTTATTAACGTGTTTTTGAAAAGTTATGTAAGCGGTGTGTGACCGGCCATTTATTTTGTCCGGCTTGTTTGAAAGCAGTCGTTATTATCAAAATCAAATTGTTTATATTCCTATATAATACAATATTGTTTCCATATTTTTTTAACTCCGAACATCACCTACGTTTTACGATGTAGGTGAAACGAATCTTGTACACAGTGAAGTTTTTTTTATTTTTATGTATAATTTCCTATATCGTAGAAGTACTACGCTTTCATATCAACAAATCTATCCTTTGAACTTAATAAGTATGTCTCATAATGCACACGATGATGGCAAATGAACATACTCGGTTTTTAAATCAATATTGTAAGAACAAAAAGCAATTATAGATAAAAAAATAATTTAATCAAAAGGATATGTTCAACCCTAGCTACGATGGAAGTTAACTTCATTGAAGTTAGAAGTCTATTATTTGCTCTACGACACTAATGTATTTACACTGATTTCTAAGTTGACATATACCTTTTTTGGTAACGTCCCACCCAACCTGATAAACTCATTATCTGCTACACCTTTGTCTTTTGTCAAGTATGACTTCATTTGGTAATTGCATTCAACAACGTCATCATTGCTGCATATAATTAAATTAAAAAAAAAAAATCAGCTTCACGCTGTATCCCGCATATAGCAGGATAGGCGGAGAGAATCTAGTGTTAAGACACTCAGCTCCCTATTGCAAACAATTATATTATATGAAATCATGTAATTCGTGTCATAATGTTTACAACTAGTGTTATTCCTATTTTAATACTCTCTACGGTTTCTATATTCGCCACGGAAAATGTTGAAGGGTAAGTTTTTATGAAACTATTTAAATAGGACTTCTATGCATTTTTGTTATTTAAATATACGATTTATTTAATTAGATTAATAAGCATATTATAATTTCATATAAATCCAACGAATATTTACATTATATTTTTAAACGGTAATTCCATTATATCATTTGAAACTTTCCATACAAAGTTTTTCCTTTTATAACAAAATATTTGTGCCTATAAAGCAATTTATTTCTAGCTTGATTAGGCTAAAGCAGTGTTTAGTTCTCTCGCCATTTGAGAATAGACTATCTATAAAGAGTAACTTATCACTAAATGCCAGTCTATAAAAATTGTAGGCAGAAATATCTATCCTATAAATCGAGATATAGATGAAGAACACAGTTTTTTTTAGATTCATAATATTGCAATAGTCTACAACCTAATAATTCATATTTCATAGATTGTTGATTCTGCTTCCACTCCTAAACTTTAATATTTGAAAAGTATATTTTGACGGTAAGTGGGGAACGTAGGATTCTTAATGGAGTGTCTTGACACTAGGTTCCCAGGTTCCCTCTGGCTACCCTGCTAAGTGTGGAATACAACATGTGTACATATTTTGAACAATTTGTTACAGATCTCTACCAGTACTGCAAAAGACTGTAGAAGCATTATTCACCGACAGATCAGGAACGGCTTACCCCGGGACGTGTAAAGTATTCACATCATCTAAACGTCAATCTAAAATGTGTAAAAGAGAACCTGCGCTGCCCAACATTCTGACAACCGCTAAGCAACAGGCAATCGCTGCTTGCGAAGAAACTTTTCAATACGACAGATGGAATTGTTCCCTAGTTTTCAATAGAAAACTTAAAAGGGGAATTTTTAAGAAGCTATATAGGGAAACCGCATTCGTATACGCTTTGGTCGCAGCTTCAATAACACATACAGTGGCTAGAGGATGTTCTTCAGGTGAACTTTCCAAGTGCTCATGCCTGGTTAGTTTTAAAAACGCTTCCACTCAAATGCGAGGAGGTTGCGGTGATGACTTCAAGTATGGGAAGAGATTTACGAAAAACTTCCTCGAATGGAAACAAGCAGGTTCTGACCAAATAGCTGAGATACTTAAACAAGATATTATAGTAGGGATCGATTCCGTGGGAGAACAACTTCGAGAAGTATGTAAATGCCATGGTTTTTCAGGGTCTTGCACAACAAAGACTTGTTGGAAGAGGTTACCACCATTTAATTCCGCAATGGGCTTATTAAAGAAACACTATCACCACGCAACTAAGAAGAAATTGTTGAATTACACATCTAAACGCGCTATTTCACAACAAAAGAGAAAAAAATTGGAGATGGACAGAAAAAATTTGGTCTACTTACAAAAAACGCCTAATTTATGTGTGAGCACCAAAGGCAGGAATTGCAAGGATAGGCATAATTGTGCTACTCTTTGCTGTGGCAGAGGCTTTACCGTTGTCAAGAAATCAATAAGTTCTAGGTGTAACTGCAAGATGGTGGACTGCTGTGTTGTTAAATGTGATACCTGTATGAAGGAAGTCGAATTCTTCACATGTAAATAGGTTGACCTTGAAACGAATAGGGTGTAGGAAAATTGATGGCAAGCTGTGATATATAGAATTAAATGTGACTTATATGACACGAGAGTAACGTAGTTTCAATTATTTTATGAATAAATATAAATATATTCAGAAAATCAGTACATTTATATAAAAAATATAGCTGAGTTAAATGTTTAAATTGGTTTATATTCATTTAGTAAATGAGCAATGTTTGATATGGAACGGCAGATACGTAAATATATAAAAGAAATATATAATAAATATTATTTAAAACTCGCGTGTTTCACAAATAGAGAGATACGCATATAGTTACATAAGATGAACTCTGTATATGACATTTATTGAGTCGTGATTAAGGTGTTTTTTTTATGAATTATATATATTATTTTACTTTTTAAAATTTTTTTTGTCTTATTTCTATTTTGCATTTTCTATTTTATGCTATATACATGGAATATTGTCACTAGAACAGATTTGAGTGAACAATCATCTACAATAATAATAATATGTCCTACCACATATTTTGTACTATTTTTTTCTCAAAAATTTGCTACTAAGTCTAAAACTGTTGTATTAAAAAGTTGTATTTAGTTAATTGAAAAAATATTTTCTCAAAACCTTGTTAGATAACATTAATCGTTTCAATATAAGCCATTGCAACTGCGTTCATTTACCTAAGAATATGTCATACACAATTCATACTTACATACAAGTATATCTATTTGACCACACAGGCTGAGCCGCAGGAAAAAGGTTGTTTAAAATTAAAATAATATTTTGATATTACAGTTAAGTTCCATCTATTAACGTACAAGCTTTACAACTGTAAAAGCTTTCTAAAGATTACTACATCTTTCGATAGATGTCGTTACTATATCGTAAAAATGACTTACGTTTGACAAATATGCTAATAGATGGTGCTTAACTAAAATATGTCATGAATTAACTAAAACAAAAGAAAATAATGATAACAAATGATTTAATTTAAAACTATAATTAAAGTATCTGTAAATACTTTGAAGTACACATATGTATTTATAACTAGAAACACGTTCAAATAAGTAGTCTTCCATTATTTTTTGTCCACTCACCATCTTTTTCCATTCTACAAGAACAAATTGTAAATAAATTATTATTAAAATTATAAACATTTTGAAGTTTCTGAAGTCAAGTTGCATTAGCGTGAAGCCTGGATTCCTGGTACCCAGTCGAGATTAACGCGATTTGCAACACTCACATTTTACAACGCGCGAATGAAGACGCATGGGCGATAAGATCGATTTAATTCGATCGCGAAATATTATATGCGTGGAAAACATCAACACGATGCATATTGCGTAAGTTTTTTTTCTGTTTGTTTGTTTGTATGACGTTTTGTTACGAGTTTACTCGTGGATGGTTGTTAAATAATCTTTGTCTTGTTATGTCATGGGGTTATATTACATGAAGAGGAGCGAACTTGCAAAACATACAGAGTCTATTTGTCTTACTTATTACTAGTATATTGTCGTTGTATATAAATAAATCTCGCTATATCCGCATATATCAGGTAGGCAGAGGGAACCTAGAGTTAAGACACTCTGTTCTCTTTTTTACCGCAGAATTTGTGAGGGAACGAAAAGAAATGAAATCGAATCTATAGCCAGTCGCGTTTACAATCACACATATGTGCCCCTGAGCCACTGGCCTCTTGTATTTAATTAACAAAATTAATTTAAAAAAAAGAAACAAAGACAAATAAAACAATCCCAAAGAAACATAAAATAACTTACAATATCTAAGACAACAATCACTAATGAATAGCACGGGAGTGTATTACCAACTTAAATCTCCTAAAGACGGGTCTACGTTGTAATTATGACGCCTATAATATTGACCCATAAACAATAATGGCCGACCACAAAATTGCGGTTTGTTTTCGATGCCAACGCACGTAATTACTATAGATATTCATCTAAAAAAAGGTTAAAAAACAGCAGCTTTGAGATTTATTTATTTATTGACCTCGGGTGTTACTTTGGGTTTTACTCGATGAGTATTCGTGTATTAATAATATTAATATTTTTTTTATTAACTATGAATTGCTATAAATATTAATAATTAATTTCTAAAGTGCATATTGCAGTGTAGGTTCAACAACGCAGAAATATTTCTAGAAAAGTAATGACCACCTAGGTAGTAAGGCTCATTTTCATTGGTTTTCAACTCAGTCGTTAAACAACATCCCGGGAGTGTCCGAATAAGGACTATTGACTATCGGGACCTTAAACTAAGACGTTTGGTAAGTTTTTTAATTCTACGTTCTTCTGGTCAACGGGCAATAGTGTAGAGGAGAGTGAAAATTATGCCAGCATCTCAGTATATATCCACAGTATATGTTATGTACTTTACTACTAGCAGCAGCTTCGCGATTTGTTCACGTAGCAGGTTAGGCAGGGGGAACCTAGTGTTAAGACACTCCATTTCCCGCTTTTCGCTGAATATAATAAAGTAAGTAATAATAGTAATATTATAAATGTGTGAATCTTATGATTGTATCTGACTACCCCGCTAGAGATACAGCGTAAAGCTGGAATAGAATAGAATTGAATTGAAGGGATGGACGCATGTTCCACTTTTAAGCCAAAACTACTAAATGAATTTTGCACACGTAATTTGGCCACTAGTTATGTAAACATTTTTTTTTTAATTTGGCGACAATATAACAATAAGTTTAAGAACTGCATTCGAAGCTGCATTTGGGTCGCGAGTAATTTAAATATAATCGGATTGATTATGCTCGAATGCGAATCGAACTCAAAACTTATACGTGTACCGTCAGACCACCTTACCACGGCCTCAAGAAAATGAGAGATACCTTATCCGTTGAAAAATAATGTATAAATGTAAAAATTGATTCGTGTTTCACACTTATAGTACGGGATTCTCCATTCACCAGGACAATGCCAGTAAAAACCATGTTAGGTCGACCAATTACAGACTATTAAACAAATCCTTTATAGCTTAATGTAATATAATGCCTCATTCTAAAATATAACCTTTTTATTTTACAACATTTTTTTCTTAATCAACAACTTTTTTTTGTTATATCGATTTTTGTCTTTTAATGATGATAGATTTTTAGTCATTTTATTGTTTTTGAACACTATTAAAAATTAAACACATTATTAGCATCATGCTGTATCTCACACAAGGGGTAGGCAAAGGGAACCTGGGAACCTTTTTCAAGCCTTGCATGCCTTGCAACGCCATGCTTTGCCTTGTTATACGCTAAGCACAAATACTTAAGTATTAATTTCGAGCTTTTTAAAATTTACGGTTTATCCCGTATATATCTAGCAGGGTAAACTCTGTCTCTCTATACCCCCACCCCCCCCTTATTTTAGCATGATGAAGAATGATGAAATCCCCCATTTAAAACTTACCTCGTCACCAGAGTGAACAAATGAAAATTATTAAATATTTCATTTCTGCGATTGGGAATCGAACCCACAAAGACCGTGCTAGGAGCAAACTCACAACTCCAATAAATCAAAGATATTTTCGACAAAGTAACAAAAATAAGAATAAACTAACCTTCTAAAATAAATCTAGTGGCTGCAGTAAAACAATCAAACATTATCTTTACATAAATATCGAGCGGAAATCAAACGTCAAGATCGATTATTTATGTTCCTTTAAACCGATCGAGATGTCGATATATCGATATGGAGACGTAATACCTTTTTATTTTGTCCATCTGTCTGTTGAGAGGTTAATTAATTATTTAAATAATGCGATATTATGCATATCCCATCATATGCTTCGGTTCACGTGGAGTTGAAATTTGTTTTATATTTTTGTTTTTCTTATTTTTCTATAATTTTATAATATTTTAATGTGTATTAGATATACAATTTGGATTTGGTATACTATAAGATATTTTGTGTACTCATAACTTGGTGTTCATATTTACGTTAATAGAGCTTAATTAATTAATTAAATTAATTTAGTAAATATTGATCGAAATTTTCTTACTAGTTGAACCTACAACTTTTCAACGCACGTTCTAAATTCTCCAAGATGGTATAGTACGGTCAGCTGGTACACAGTTGTCTACAGTTAATTTCAGTGCGGCCACGACTTGTTGACCGTACTATACCAACTCTTATTATATTGAAAAATACTTATACTATCATTCAATTATATTATAAGTATACACACAATTAAAAATATTTTTATTTACACAAAAATCTAGGAATTTTATAAAACTTGAACCTACAACAAAAAATACATTTTTTAAACAACAATGACAACATTTTCTTACACCAGAAACAATTAGTCACTAAATACATATTATTAATAATGCAAAATCTTAAAAAAGAGCACAAAAGAAACCTTTTTAACTTCTCCACATACATTTGTAGACGAAACGAAATCTTGCTTGCCATTTTTTTATTTCAATTATGGTCCATAACCCTCTCTTAAATACTTCTATGAAAGAACACTAATTTTCCAACTCGTTGACTTTGCAATATCATTTGCAAAGGCATTGACTACTGCAACTTTGCTATGTGTGAGGCTCAGTAATTATCTTTAGCTGTGATTTCAACTGTTAACAAATTTTACCCTACTACGCACTCAAAATGTATTGTGTTCCTGAAAAACCTTAAGTGACAATTTATTAAGCTCTTAAGCGTTACAGATTTTTTTTAAATTAATACCTTGTTTTTTGTTAGTTTTAAGTTGTTGGTAATATGTTTGTGAGTTATTGTTAAGAAATGTAATCCAAACTAATAATGATATTAAAGTTTTAGACAATTGTCTATGTATATATTTAAATGTAATGAAAAGAATATAAGGAAATGCTGTATGCAATAAATATTGAGTTTATCTTATCTGAGTTTCATTTTCAATGTATAAAATACTTGCTACTGAGAACAATTAATTTACATTCCAACAATGTTTCAAAATATTGCAACTGTATTTCATTTTTCTTTTCTTTTAACACACATATATATATATATATATTTATTTATATCATGTATTAGTATTATTTAGTTTAAGTATTTTCTTTTTTTTATAATATATGTGTAGTGTATTTATATATGCAAAGAATATATTTTTATGTAGTTTATAAATGTATAATTGTATATAAATATATGTATCTATATTTGTCAATATCATGTTTCATCTGTTAGTATATTTTGTTTATTATATTCTTTTACTGTTAATTGCATTGTACTCTCCCCGCTGTTTTGATATATATCCACTTCCACTGGTTGGCTGGAAGAGATTTCTTTTAGAAATAAGTCCACCCTTGTCAACTATTTTTTCATTTTATATTACTGTATGTCTGTTTTTTTATGCAATAAAGAATATATATAATAAATAAAATCAAATATATATTTGAATTAGCCGATTTATTGAAGAATTCAATAAGAAAAACCACTTAGAATAATTATTAAACGTTTAAAAACAATACTTAACACACTTATAACGTATATTTTAAGCCCAAAATTGAATAAATGATACAAAATTAAACATAAAAGTGAAATTTTCAAGTAACAACTAAAATACTACGCAAATCAACAAAAGGCTGGACCAAAGCAAATTTTGGCAATTATCTATTAAGTACTTAAAACGAAGGATACACACACCTAATGCCCACTTACCTGCCTCTTGAATGGACTTAATCCCTTCACAATGGTGTTAGCGCTGATACAAGGAGAAATACAAGTTTGTTTGTGATGATGTACAGTTACTTCTTAGCTTCGTGTCTGATGAAGCGTATGGGATAGCTATTGCGTTTCAATATCGATTATCGCAATGAGAACGGAAAAATATATTTAGAATTTTATTTTCTAGATAATGGTGCAATGGAACAGACTCAGGCTGTGAACGCGACTGATGTGGATTTGACAGATACTCGAGGGGAACGTAGTGTATCAGCAACACTCCCTTCGTTTGCCTCTGTCTACCCTGCTATCAGAATATATATTATAACCCGAAATTTGACCAGTTGTGGGTTTAGCTACCTGCAGTTAAACTCAGAAACATTTCGATGAAAATATGCAATATACAATTAATTATCAATGGGTAAACATATGTATGTGGCTTAAAAACGTACATTTTCAAACGACCTTTGATCTGGACCAGTGGCGTAGCTAGGGTATTTGCTGCCCGGTGCGGCTTAGGGGACTTGATGCTCCTTTCCTGATGATGAGTTCTAAAAAAAAAACAAAGTGATCGTCGACTTTGATGCCCCTTTCCTATTGATGCCCGGTGCGGCTTAGAGAACTTGATGCCCTTTAAAATTGTCTAAGATCTAAAAAACAAAGAAAAACAAACTAATCGTCGACTTTGATGCCCCTTTTCCTTTTGATGCCCGGTGCGACCGCACCGCTCGCACCCCCCTAGCTACGCCACTGATCTGGACTTTATACTGAACTTTATAATTGTTTTGTAATATTATTCTGAAATTGCTCAACTCAACTCAACTCAAGATTTACTTTTAAGTTTATGCTTTAACTGAGTTACTTAAATTTTTACATATACAAATATCATATATACAGGGTGGAAGAGGCAGCGCTTCTTTTACTGAAACTGCATATAGGGTAAAATATTTCAAACCCAGAATTAAAAAAAATTATCAAGGTACCTCAACGGTTTAGACGTAGGATTTTTTTTTCATTTCACGATTTTTATCTATACCTGTATTTCGTGTCACGCACACATACGTATGCGACGTTGCCGCTTTGACAGGTAAGTGTGTGCGTGCCTATGTTATACTTTACAAATGGCGTTTTATTTTAAAACGGTAATTTTATTATTTATTTTGTTTGAAAAAATAACTTTTTCATTTTTGAGAATTATTTTTTTTCCGAATTATATTAGGCTTTTATAGAGTAGTTAAAACTGTAGTTTCATTTAAAGTGGCGCTGACACTTCCACCCTGTATATGTACGTAATATTTCACAAATTAACCATATTTTCAAAAAGATTTATAACTCAATCTTAAGAACATTGTTATTAATATATCACATTCGAACATAACAGTACGCTGATGTAGCTTCAAAGGTTAAATGATTTAATTAAGAGGCGCGTCTGGGGCCGTTGATAATCTGGTACGATTACGACCAGGTTTTAAGATTCAGTAACCGATTTAAGCTATCGACGGTACAATATTAAAATAAGTGAAATGAAAAAAATTGAGATAAATGTATATATATAGGTTTTAATATTTTTTTAGGCATAATATTATATTTTTAATCAAATAGGAATAATTATAGTTTCTGGCCAGTCGTGGTGCAGGTACACAAATATGTGACTGTAAGCGTGACAACATTGTCGGTTTGATTCCCACTGAGGTAAAGAGGCAAAGGATGGCGTTGAATTGAACACCTCTCAACACGCTATGCCTCCAGAATTTGACGGAAAGTGGTGAACGAAAGTGTCTAAATGAGAATGGAGTGTCTTAACTCAGATTCCCCTTGCCTACACCGCTGAATCACAGAGTTTACTAGTCTACCCTAATGAATGAATGGAATGAGCATGAAAAAAGAACTACCTATCAGTGAATTTTCTAGACATTTACTTTGTAAAATGTTAAAAACATTTGTTATTTTCTTTAATTCATTTAGCTAGCTACAAAATGGCTGACTTCCAACAATATTTTTTATTGAACCTGTAACTAATTTACTGTCGATGCGACACCTCCACTGAGACAGTGATCCTCTTCAATTATGTATGACACCGGTCACCGTTTATGTATTATTTAACATGTTTCACAGGTTTCTCGACGGGCACCCTGTAGAGTCCTTACAGTTAGGTGGTGGTCTAATTTGTAAGAGATTGCTGTTGTTGGTATTGGGTCGGTATCGCATTGGGTGGTTGTTAAAATTGTAATTTTCGAATTTCTATTAGTGAATATATTTGAAACTTATAGAGACATGGGATATGGTATTTGGTAGTGGGCACTTGCCTCGGGTCCATAGATTTTTAAAGAGAAAAGTTAGGTGCAATGCTTGGTGAATTACGGATATATTTAATTTTATTAAGCATTCATCAATTTCTCCCTCTGTTTAATTAATAATATGAGTTAATTTTAGTCATCTTAGTGTGCAACGCTAAAACAATAACATCAAACATAAAAAAATAACTATTAAGCTTTTAATTTTTTTGAACAGGTTATATATTTTAAAAAATTACATTATTATGGTATTTTTAAATAATTCCAATAAATAAATATTTTTATCAAAATCAATAAATAATATTATGAAATACTCTTATTACTTGGACTGAGCGGATAGGTTTGTATTTTTTCCGAGCATCGCGGGATTGACAGTGGAACGTGTTTGAAATGTAGCGTCGTTTCGTCAATCAAGACTTGTTTTAGGTGTAACACTAACAATGGCAACTATGTAAGTACATACATGTACCTTATTACTTTATTATTAATACAACGACGTAAAACATATTTTTTATATGGAATTTAAAATAATTCATGTTATATTATTATCTTCGAAAACACAGTACTAAAGATATTGGGTAGCAATATATGAAGAGGTTAATGGCAGTGGACGAGGCGAAAGAGTTTTGCTGACACTGTATCATTTGGCACTCCGTTCCCTCTGGCTCTCCTGCAAGGAATAAAGCGTGAATCTAAGTTTAAATTTATATTATATTATAAATTTTATTTAATAATCAGCACTATAAAAATGCTTAAAAAATATTACTTATAACCAAATATTTTCAAAGAATTTGATAATAATCCGTACTAAACTTAATAAATAAATACAGGTTTATCAAATATCTAGAACTAAAATAAACTATAAATACTAGGTCTTTAATTAGTACTTCTTTCATTCGCCGCGATATTCAATTAATAATGAAATAGCGTGCTACGTGAAACATCCGAGCATCGATGTTTATCGTTTCCGAATGCACAGTTTGTATTCATTATTTATATATTTTTATATCGTTATGTTGGTACACACGTATATCATTATCTTCTATCTTGCATTTGCATAAGAGGAATTATAAGTCACTGCGTCTTCCATTTTACGTTTGTTTAGATTTCTAAGCTTATTCTATAAACATTGACATACAGTTTTATCTATGGAATATTCAATATTATAAAAAAAGATTAAAAACTAAATTTAAGAAAAAATGTCCTTCTCATATTTTAAAAATTACTGCTGTAAATTAAAATTGTTTTATAGAGAGAGACCTTCTTTAATTAGTTTTTGAAACAATTGTTCTATGCATGGGGCTCAATGATATACCTCAGAGAACGAAATTTACACTACAGTAGATAAACAAGGTAGGTATCAATTATTATTTAACTTATCACTCCATTTATAGGTACTCAAATTAGAACTCAAAATAATCACGTGGAAATATCATTCAAAATATAAACTGGTCCATCTCCACAGAAACCATATTTTTTGTATTAATGGACCTCCAACGCAGGACGTCATAGCGAGCACCTCGAAGTGTGAAGCGTTAGTTACTACTTATATAAACCAAGCCATCGAAACTGAAGGCGTGGCCTGGTCTTGAATGAAATCTATTATAACTTAGCCTCCCTTGTGAACTGGACCGGCCACCTTGGAAGCGCGAAATTTGGGAAAACATTAATTTATTTATGTCAAGACAATAATGAACAACACAAAAATAAATATGTAACCGACGTCTGTTACGTGAAGATACGCCTTGGAACACCTTTTAGGGAACCTTTCGTGCCGGCGCTAGCTCGCACAAAGGCAACAATAGGAAAAATAATAAAAAAAATTGTTACACTTGATACGGCGCAAGTTAGAAACTGTAGTGTTATTTTGATTTAAATATAATTTTGCTAATTTACATTGCAGATATATCTAACATTATAATATTGTTCAAGAATACTCTTTTATAAGATAAGGACAATTGGTTTAAAATAAAAAAAAGAGGAGACTTGAGAATCTAATGTTAAGACAATTCTATTCTCCATTTTTGGCCGAATTCTGAGAGTATCTACGCCAAAACCGCTCTCTACGATATCAGGGCGAGGAAATGAAAATATTAAATATTTAATTCAGGACGCGTATTCATAACTTGTTGAGTTTACAGTCGCACGCTTGGGCATCGCCACGTCTGGACTAAAAATTTAATAAATCTATTTATTCGTAGGCTCAAACATTTTGGACAACAATGAAGTAACTTACTTCATTAGTTGACAATATAACATACATAATTCCCAAAAATATTTAAAGCATTTTTTTAATATAAAAAAATAGAAAAGTTTCATATACGAATATCTAAAACTAATAGATAGCGCTGACGCTTACGCTTATCACTTGCATCATACAAAAGTAGATATGTCGGAGTCTTTTAAGAAAATTTAGATGCGCCTGGTGCAAGTTTTTTTGTAACATTCACCTGGGAGGTGAGACGTAATTGCCGAAATTCCTGATTTTTGACAATCTATAGACAGGATATAGCTATTATGATGCGGGAGAGCCCGCGTCAGCTTTAAATGGCATATTTTGTAAAATATGAGGCCATTTTTAATGGAGTTTGAAAGGTATCTAGTTTCGAGTGTGTATTCTTTTTGAATTTTCACGAATGTTACATTATTATAAAAGTGGTTTTATTTTTTTTTTAATTTTCAAGTCTTACGCAGTATGTGGAGAAAAACTAGTGATACGCCATTTTAGTGATTGATGTGTAGTTTAGCCTAACAATTACTCAATTTATTTGATATAGAGTATAATATAAAACAATAAGAAAATTAAAAAGTACCTATAGTAAAAAAAATTAATTCAAAAATACTCTATTAAAACGAGTATATATAAAACAAACTATATACCTTACATATATCTCAAACATAAATCCTTGTATGCACCCATTAAGAATTTTCCCATACACATCCCACAATACGAGAACAGCACGTCGTCAATAAACATTTCAATTTATTGGCAACCTGAAGAGAAGAGCGGAGAAAGAAAATAATTTACACATAATATTTAGAAGACATTCCCACATATTTGTATAATGGAGCGCAACAAACGAATCCAAATACACTACATAATTTAAGTTGATTGTGTATTCACTCGCGGCGTGAAGGCTCTGTGGGACCCACACGATGATAATGAAAATGGTGATGTTTTAATATTCTATAACGCTGTCCTTGTCTCATCCATAAAGAAGGAAAGGGAGCCGGTTATTTCGTTCGAGTCCTTCTTTTATCACTTCGGTCTATGGCTTCATTCGTGACGGTCATCTGATTTTGATGAAGGAATTTGTATTAGCGTTGAATGAATGGAAATATTTTATAGGATTATTAGATACTTTGCCACATATTATGTATATTATAATAGAGGTAGCTTCAGCCTTATTCCCAGTTTTTGTGAAGTTAATAAATTTCTTCTTTTGTGTATGATTCATACGATTTTTATATTATTTATTAGATTTTACATAAAGTAAAATATTATATTCTTATTATTATAAATAAATATTATTATAAATAATATACATATAAATAAAAATCGAAGGTTATTCATAAAAAAATGCAGCAAAAAACGATATCTTTGTGGTCCGCCCTAGTCATTAATAATACCCGCCTAAACAGCCTTCTCGCCGCAAAATGTGGTGCGTTTGTCGCCTAATTTTTTAAAATTATGCTTCATTCTTTCACATTTACCAAAATGAGTTGGCGATTATCTACTGAAGATAAATTATTGTGAATCTTTTGTTATTTCAGAAACTTTTTTAGTTTTAGACATGTCCAGCATAAAAATGTTAATTGATTTAAGAAAAGTAGAGTTAGAACATAGTTTCTTTGCATATAATGTTAATTTTTAAAGGTAATTATGATTTTATATTATAAAAAACCTTTTAAGGAAAGTTTCCATATCCAAATTACACTTATTACACAAGAAATTGGCTTTTCTCATCACTTTACTACTGTTTTAATTTAGTAGAGTGAATGAAAATAATAGACTAAGTAAGATTCTAATAAAAATATTTTTAAATTTATAAAGTTGAGAACCACTGACTTATTAGAATGTGGGGGGCGAATGGTTTGTTGAATTAGAGAATACCAAATTTTTCATAGTTCATAGTATAATGCGGGAAGATGAGTTATCCCGGGCTTAATTACTTTTAGATTTGTTGGCTGAGAGCTTAATCGAGATCCAGTTATTTACTTTTTCTAATATACTCGTACATTCGTCTGTTAGTTAAAGTTTGTAGCTTTTGGGTTAATGTAGAATTTAATGTTAAAATCATTTTCAAAATGTCTGTGCTTGTGCAAGATTTTAGTAAAATGTTGATTGATTTGCAGTCAAATTCATCGATTTCAAAAATTAGAAAAAAATACACTGTATGTTTGGGTTAAATAAGAACTTTTTTTTTTATATTTAACAGGAAAACGGCCAGTGTTTCATTTTAAATATTAAAAAAAAAAAAATTACTATTAAAAAATAAAAGAAAATTTGCTTGCCTTCTTTGTGTTCTCACAATATTTTATAACACTTACATTACCGAACACCTGCGTAACTATTCACATATTTTTTACATCTTTGCAAATATATAAAGGTATAATTTATTGGCGGTCATTAAAAAGAGTTACGCTTATCTCGAGATAGTTCTGTTTCATTAGAACAATGAGAGATAATCCTTTGTTTGGCAAATATTGCAATTATTTTCACTTGCAATTTGCATTTCGGTTGTTCAAAGATCATTCACTTTCTTAGAAACGTTATCAGCGTATCGGACAAAAGGTGCCTGACATTTGTCCCGCTAAGAACCTGGGTTCCTTTACCATTTTTCAATAATATAGAATAATAAGCCCTAATCCGCATACGTAAGGGTTATATTCCTTTTTCTTGTAAATAAGTCCTAGCAAGTTCTTTCAAGTTACATACTGGTTAAAAATTGTAAAAGTAAAAGGACGATTGTAACCACTCAATAAAGTTTATGGCTCTACGGTATGTACCATAAAAAATAACAGTTACCACCACTGGTTTTCTTTTAAATTGAACTAAAATATATTTGTTTTATGGAAAAACCTATTTTATTTTAATAGATAACTCTAGTTACTTATAATGAATCATTAGATTTTGCTTAGTATTGTTTTATTGCTTCTTTGTAAAAATATATATAAAATAAGATGTAATATGCAAGTAGAGGCAAGTACACAACATGCCATTACCAATAAAAACAATTGCCAGCTTTTACCAATTTTAAGCTTTGATATTTTTATTTATTTAAATATACATACATATGTAAATAATTTTTAAGACTATTTACAGAACTTGGAATGGATGTCATTTATGTATAACTCTATTCTTATACCGGCGAAGTCAACAACCACTAATTTTGAGAATATTGAACTTGACTATCATTTTCAGTTTATAAAACTCCTCCTATTTTAATACCTCCTATTTTAATACAGAATTAAAATTTAACTTAAACTAACCAATGCAATCAAAGTAAATAATACAATACAAAATAAGATCTAGAACGTCGTAACCCATAAAATACGGAAAATACGTTAAGTTAAAAGAAAAACTATATTTTACCATTAAATAAGAAAAAAAGAATAAACTAGCTTCTAGTATCTCTAAGAACTGATAATGAATAAACCAAAATTGCATTCATTCAAAACAGAACTCATCAGTGTTGTTTTACAATAGTATTTAACTAATTTTCTATTGTCTACAACGAACAAAGGTGCCGAAGTTCCCAGTTCGGTTACCCTTTTTGGAAGTCGGCAAACAGTCTTATCTGTTTCTTTTTGTCAATGGAATATGTTTTGTGAAATAAAGTGAAAAGTTAGGTCACTACATTTTAAGATAACATTATTGTAATTTTGAGTATTTCGCTTTGATTCTAGAAATTGTATAATAGGATATGTATGTACAATAGGTTTTTACTTTTAGTAATTAATAAAGTTTAGGTACCTTTTTTAAATTTCTGCATAAAATTGCTTTGTGTATAGTCCGCATTTTGCTTAACCTAACGATGTGTTCCATGTATTTATGCATGAAGTATAGAAGTTCTATAGACAGATGTATAACATACTAATTCTTATTATATTCACCAATTGAAATTTGAACCTACACTTGTCGCGTTTGATCAAAATATCGCAACTGTGTTGTAATACCAGTTAAAGTTTAAACTTGCTATAAAGAAATCTGTTGGAGCTTTTAGAAATTCAACCGTTTACATTGTAGGAGCTTCAGGAAATATATCATAAACTTTAGATTCACAAATAGGCAGGGTACCAATAAAAGTAGTGTACGTGTTAACAACTTCACGAAGATATAACAAAAACAAGGTGTCTTTTAGCATTTCAAATATTTATTATAAAGGATAAGATTTGTTCAAATATTGAAGTTATTTCGCTCTATTTAACATTGAAATATAATTAAACAATTATATACTAAGTACATAATTTTCGTCCGTTCGTCATCGTTCGTCATGTTACTGTGAACTTTTTTATCTAGCTATTGGAAATACTCTTAGGTTATAAAATTTAAATGTTATTTATGGTTTTAGAAAAGGTTATTCTTTAATTTTAATTGTAATTTATTTATTAGTGTCATATAAAAAGTAAATAGATGAACATTATATCAAAATCTTCACATCCAATTTTTGTCCTTCGAAGTTGAATTTCTAGAAATTCTTTCCTTGTCCAAAGCTTTTCGCACGAATCAAGAATTTAAGGTATTTTTTTGTTTTATTAGTCAGTGTCATTTCCGTTTACGTACTAAATATCATTCGTTTTATATAAACGTGTATAAAAATCACTGCTCTTATTGCTAAATATTTTAAATAATTCATAGTAAAGTAATATAATTAATATTTATATCAATTATCAATTAAATATATGTCATTTAAATATTTTATTTATATTTTCTTTACTTTGTAGCATGAAATACTGATTCATAATGAGGACAAAGACTGGCGCCCGCGCCGCGGCCGGCTCCCACAGAAACATTTCGATACATTTCATCAATGGCGGTCCGTCGTTTTTCTTTTTTTATCGAATATCAAAAGTTTCACACGCTCGGCTCGAGACGTCTTGTATTGAGGCATTAGTTAAACTCACCTTCTAATCGATTATTACTGTTTTGTCGATTGATATTTTTGATAATTTGTAGATATGATTTTATTTACGTTTAGCTGTACCTGTTTCAATTTATCTAATGAGTGGTTTGAGTACCAGCGGAATATTTTTGAGTAAATAATATTTTAATTGACTTCACTTAGACAGAGGGAACCTAGTGTTAAGACATTCTGCTGCTCACTTTTCGTCAAATTTTCGAGAAATGTTAAGCAATAAATGGCAGACAACTTAATGCAAGATTTTGTTTATCAGAACTGAGAAATGAAATTAAGTGAAATATAATGATTTCATGAAATATTTAATGTTTTCATTTCATCGCTATAGAAACAAGGCAAAGTGCGGCGTTGAATTTCGCCATTCAACTTAAAATGCCTCCAGAACAAAAGCCTTGGCGGAAAGTAGAGAATGGAAGTGTCTAAAAAAGTCATAATCCTCTTACAACGAATATAAAATCAATTAATGCGATATTGAAGATAAACTATAAAACTTAAAATCATATAACAAAAAAAATATATAAAAAACAACAATACTAAACATAATTTTTAAACAAAAAATATCAAAGGAACTTTATGAAATATAATAAGAATAAAACGACTCACCAATTTTGCGGTTAGTGTTAAAATCGAAGCCTACCAAATTCAGATTTAGGTGAGATAAAATAAAAAACGTATGTAAATTCAAAGTTTACGAGCCTTCCTTAATGAATATCGGTGATCGGAAATACCGCAAAGAGGCTATTTTGTGGTCAGCTTACTTTGTATTTAGATAGACATAGTTTATCAAAAAATACAGACATTTTTTTAATTGAGTCAATTTTTGAGCCATTAGGCACGTAAGTAAGTTTTATAGACCTGTTAATATTAAAAATATGTTTTTTTTAATTGGAAGTAATATGACTTGGGTGGGCTATATAAAAGGATAACTGATTTAGCTAAGGATATAAGTTAATTTGTTATAATGCTTGTAATATTGCTGAATATAAGACCTAGAGATTTGTCACCCTATCTTCGATGTACCTACTGCTTATTTATTTCCATCAAATAAATCATTGACTTGACATGTTCTTCTAATATTTATATAAATGTAATTACTTTGACGACCTGATATAGATAATTGGACATAAAGTACCGAATGGCTTTGTAAAAAAAATATTAAAATTAAGACTATTCTTCTCTAACACTAATGAATGAGGACGGCTGCACCTCTAAACGACCTTGACTCCATCTCTATGATTAACTAAGATTGATATCCGTCTGCTTGACGGATTGTTGCTTAAGTAATATAAAACTGGTTATCGCCATTAGCTAGATCAGACATGAGTTTTGGTTACGATTTCCCGCTACCTTAAATAATCTTTATTGCCACAGATAATTTTATTTATACTTTTAATTGGTAAGAATTTTTATTTCGTTTCGTAATGTGTAACTATGTGAGAAAATATTTTTAGACATCGTCATCTATCTAAATACCTCCATATCTGCAGCCATCATATTTTCATCTCTTCTGGTAACAAGGCAAACTGCGGCGTTAAGATCCGCCCACTCAATACGCAATACCTCACAAAATCTATGGAAAGTGGAAGTGCTTAACCTGCTGCATGCTGCATCTATAGGGGCCTCCTGCCTTATACAACTAAAGCTATATAAACCTAAGTAGAGCTAATAGTCATTTCGGTGAATTTTAACACCTTTTTGTATGATTTATAAAAATAAATATAATATAAGAGATATAAGCAAAGCCACAAATCAAAGGTAGTATATTATATCGTATTAAATTAATTCGTCCTCTTGTGTGGGCAGGAAGCCGTTGTAAACCTTCCCAATGCATATGTCATAATTCTGAAGGAGTTTCGACGTGTTACCTAAAAACTACCTACGTCCGACCAAATTACTGACAATTCCATTTTTTATATTTATATTTATATTTTTTTGTTCTTCATGAAGTTAATTTATGCTCCATGCAATATGCTGATTGAATTATCTCAATGTTAGACAGTAATCCTTTAAAACGATTTTGAACGATGATTAAGTTTCACGCGGTTTTTTTTAGAGGCCTCGCAGTGCTGTGATACAAGCGAACGACTGTTGAGAAAATGAAAAATTTAATATTTTCATTTTTGAGTTTGAGATGTAAAATGGCAAATCCCATTTTTTTCTGTTTCTCCAAGAATATCGTGAACCTACACGCTAGATGTCAATCATTCAATAACGAATTAATGACAAGTTGCTAGGAAATTACCATCTGCTCTCATAGACGACAATTATTATTATAATTAAGGTTTAGCTTACATTAGATTAGTTTTAAATATGTAAATATTTACATATGTGTCGTCATATGTAAATATTATGACATCTAGAAGTGCTGCATCTACAAACTATACATATATAGTTTAAAATGTATTGTCGACTTTATAAAAACATGTTGATATGAAGTATTCATCATTTCAATCAATGTATCAAATATAAAAAGAAAAATGTCTATTTACTATATAGATAAATACATAATTTACTTGACGCCGTCATGGCGCGGAGCACAAGCGTGTGACTGACGGTCGAGGGTTCGATTACCACACGGGGATATAATATATCATTATTTAGTATTTTCATTTCCTCGCTCTGGTAACGAGGCAAAGCGTGGAGTTGAATTCTGCCACTCAAGAGGGATTCGGCGGTAGATGGGGAACGGGAGTGTCTTAACACTACATTTCCAGGTTACTTTTAACTATACTGCTTTGTGTGGGAAACAGTGTGAAGCTGAAAACAATGTTTTACTCACACTTATGAGGCCATCGTAGTGCCGTGGGTTATCATCCAACTTTACACACATTGGTTGTGGCTTCAATCCCCTTTCGAAATATGCCATTATTTTAATTTCGCCATTTGCCATTATTTAAACATTATTCGTATTCAGGTATAAATCGCAGAACGTAGTGTCTCAACACAACATCTTTTCACTTACCAAGCTATAAACAGGATATAGCATAAATCTGAAAAAAAAACCCTACCATTTCTACAGAAAAGACAGAAACTTGTTAATTCTAACACATCAACAGTTATTAAAACTGGTGAAATCGATCCATTTTTTACATATCATTTTTTGCGGCCCCAATGACTAAGCCGTGATATTAAAACGCTATTAGTACAGATGGAGGTAAGATATATCATTTTAGGGCGGTGTTTTTATCGTTCCTAAATGCGGACAAGAATTTCGATGTCTCAATTTTTTTGTGGTTCTTTCGCGATCGAAAACAATGTTCAGACTGCCATTAACAGGTCGGGCTGGAGGTACAGAGTAAAAATTGCAGAGGCTTTTTTATATTCTTATTTTTTTTTTCAGATACGCGATGGTTGTGGGTTCGATTTTCACTCGGAGGAATGAATTATTTTCTCTGGTAGCAAGGCAAAGTGTGATTTCGAGTTCTGCTCTCTGTTCTCAATTAACGTTCCCATTGCCTCCTCAGCTAATGCTGGATAGAGCTTGAATTTAAAGATATTATTTTCATTGTTGCCTATGTTAATTTTGGTTTGATAAGAATGTAGTTGTCATAGATATTTAATCTCTATTCTCTATCTAAAAGGATTTCAAAAATAGCAAAAATAAAATTAAATAAAGAGCATTTTTTTAGCTAAGTCATAGCAAGGTGTTAAGACACTCCGTTCCAATTAAGGCACTTCCATTCCCCACTTTCCACCGAATTCTGGAGGCATTGTGTATGGACTGGAACTTAAACGAAGCAAAGTAAGAAGAGACTTAAATGAAGTGTGTGGGCTCGAATGGTAATCGAACCCACAACCTGTCGCACGCTTGTATTCTAATTTTATTGTATATTTTTTTGTTATACTTAATCTACTCTGTATCATAAGCGTAGTATTAATGCGAAATGAATTCGGTCGAGTCGTCCGATGATTGTTTATATTCTAATCGTTGCGGACGTCAGAATAGACCTCCCTGGCCTCGGACCTGGCACTTGGTAGGTGGTAATGATTGCGGTTGCCTCGTGAACTCGTAATATCTTAATAAATAACTGAGATGTGATATTACAGATAATAAAAGGATATTTATGATTAACATTATTTGGACGTTTTTAGTTGTTTAAGTTTTCTCTTTGTGTATCTCGAGAGACGAAAAAATTGTACATGGAATGAATTTTAAAAAGTGTTTAATTAGAACGAAAAAATATAGTAATTCTAAATCAGCTTCACGTTGTATCACAAGGTAGGCAGAGGAAACCCAGTGTTAAGACACTTAGTTCCCCACTTTCCGGAAAATTCTGCAAGCATTGTGTGTTGCTTTACTTTGCATCGACGCCAGAGCGAAGAAATGGAAATATAAATTTGAATAAATATTTTATCTCCTCGAACCCACAACTCGTCGACTTTAAAGCCACTGGGCCACTCTCTCTCCCCCTTTTAGATTCCTTTGCTACTACAACTATAGTTATATACAATACAAACCTCTAAATAATGAAAACTTCTCTATTCCCTGTATTCGAACTCAACCTATAGTTCACTCTGCACTAACATAAAAATAAATTACATAATTATTAACCCTCTTCTCCCAATATAACAATAACTATTAAGAAATCTTAACATTGTAAGCAAATATATAAATCAGCCTACCGAAAGCTTTATTTGGCCATTCCAAGGCCCGGTATTGTAATGCGGCGATGCATGAAATAACTAAGGGATTAACTGACGATGACATCGTATATTTTCATTACCGATGCCGACTACATACATATTTATATACTACTAGACTGGAGCGTGGCTTTGCTCGTTTAAACTTGTTTTTATATCATAGCCAAAAGATAATTTTAAAAATATACATATATCTTTATTAAAAAAACATCCTATATCCTTTCTAATTGCTCTAAGAATAAGTGTTAAAGTTTTATCATAATGGGGTGAGGAGATTTGGTGTGATAGTGTAACAAACAAATTTACATTCGCACTTATAATATTAGTATGATTATTGAATTCGGGCATATTAACTTTTGTAATGGCTGTATTTATTAATGACAGTTGTGAGCTTATTAAACTTTTGTTTTTAAAATTTATTCGTTGACCTCCTTAAGTGATTAACTCTTGTATGAAATGTAAATATAATAAGTTTGATTTAAATTCGTGTTATACTTGTATGTTTTAAATACATGTAAATATAATATCTCTGCAAGATAAAGCTCACTTCATTCTATTAAAAACCAAAAATTGTACTCGTTTTACAAGTAAAATTAAATATGTACTTCAATTTTCAATCTCTACTAAATCTTGGAAGCAAAACTCAACGCCGCGCTTTGCCTCATTAGCACAGCGAGAAAATGAACTTATTAAATATTTAATTTCTCCGAGTGGGAATCGAATTCATAACCAGTCGTATTAACACACGTTCGTGCTCTTGCGCACGGCTAGACCAAATAAAATATACATATTTAGTAAAATTATTCTCTTAATAAACTTATATACACTATATGGACCATATACAAAAAAAAGAGTACCCGAAACCACCGAGATAGTGATTATAACTAAACTGCCATGTCATAGAGACATCATCAGTAAGAAGTGATGAATTTAGCGTTGGCCACTAGGAGCTACTCACAAAACTCTCTCTCTCTCTCTACTCTAGTTTTTTCAACTCTACCGCGTTGGGGGTCGACCACACGGCGTCAATAGCACCGCACTATTAGTAAACATAATAAAACCTTAATATTTACGTTCACTTTGAACAATAAAGACACAATAAGTACTGTAAAAATGCTATCCGCTTTTCCGGTTCAAATCTAACCAAAATTTATCTTAAAGGTTTTATGTAGAGTCGATTTTTGAGTGTAGTATAAGTAATCACATATGTCCTTTTTGTATGCCGCACTATCAACTTATTTGTAGTTTCGTATTGTTTTAGAAGGATATTTGCGTTTCGTAAGATATGAGATATGGGAAAGGCTGTGAATCATATCTGTCTTTCATATTTGTGGCAGTAAGCTGTTGATTTTTTTTTAAAGAAATGTATTCAAATTGTACAATTTGTTTATTTGTACTTTATTTACTTAAAGCTTAACTTAAACCTCTAACTTATATGGTTACTAATAAAATATTTATTTTTTCCAAAAGATATACCTCAATTTTCAATTTTGTGTGAAATTCATATTCAAATTTAATTGAATGAGGTCTTATCTTAAACTAGTAACTTTTCTTATCTCTTCATCATGAAAAACTTCACGGCAATAGGTATTGCGTACTCTTAAACCAGGTTTCCCTGTCATACTGTCTATTTATAAGGATAAATCTAAAGTCTTCTTCTTTCTTTCTTCTAAAAACAATATTGTAGCAAATCCTAGGAATCCACTATAGACTTTATATAAATAAGTTTAAAAAATCTGAATTTGAGCAGCTTTTTCCAATTTGTAAAATTCGTCTATTACTATTCTGGCACATTAAGACAGTGGCGTTTTTGATTAGCATAATAGTCAGTCTAAATGTTCATGAAATATTATTTTAATACCTTTGTTTCGAATTCGGTTTCTTGGTTATAGCAGGGTAAGCCGAGGGAACCTACCGTACCTAACTACCGTACTAAGACAAGACAAGACTACTAAGACAAGGTATTAAGTTGAGTGCCAGAACATAACGCCAGCTTTATCTTGTAACCAGAACGAAAAAATGTAAATAATTAACACTCTTAGGATATGAATTATCTGAAACAAGTAAAAAACTGTTACTTTTTACCTGAACTTTATTTGAAGAATTCTGTTAAATTGGTCAACATTTATGTTTTAATACCAACACAATTGCCAATTATTGACGCTACACAGAAGTCCGTAACGAATTTTGCTACTTGATTCCTAAGAGCTTTCAAAATGTAACCTTAAACTCTTGCTCTTAAAGCTCTATTGACATCAGTATTCCCTTGTTCTAACAATAATGATGAACTCTAATGAAGTCCTCACTTGTTCTACAGTTAATTTCATGGTGTCCTTTGAAAGGAATTCCTGTGTATTGAATAGAACGGTGTGAAAAGTTAAAAATGCATCTTAAATTTATCTCTTAGAGCTCAAAACTGTATTTGACTTATAATTAAAGCAGAATAGATAGATCCCTAAATTTAGTTACACTCCTGTTTCATTGAATGGAAGGAAATTAGCTAATTTACGATGATCTTTTCAAGGTTAAATAACCCAGGGCGTTGAAAACTTATACAAATAAAATGGCGTTCCGTTGGGAGATATTTTGACAATGTATGAAGCTTAATTATTTAGTATTGTTTAATAACAATGACTGTTATAAATTATCGTTGATGTTCTTCTACTGTTTGATATTGTGTTTCAATTATAGTCAATTTATATAAATTTTACAACTTTCGGTTATTTATTGCATTGTAAAATAATAATTATTGGTTTATAGGATGCAATAAATGCTACCATTAAAGATTATACTTGTATTGGAAAAGGCGAAATGTACTATATTAAATATAGTTAGATATGAAAAAAATATATATATTCAGTTTTGTTTTTTTAAATACCGGTATTAAAATCTCTTCAACATACTTCCAATTCCTACCAGGTGACAAGATGTACCATTAATTTACCATATAATACAACATCTGCTTTCGAAGCGGAACCTCGGAACACAACTATTCAATTAGCCACGGCCACACATTGTCATATGATGAACACATGTGAACGACACGTGCCGTTTTTTTATTAAAATTTTAAACACTTAACTAAATATCTGTTTAAGTGAGAGTAAATTGTATAATTGTTTTTATGCTTCTGAATTTTATTTGGGGATATTTTTTTGGTTTTAGCTTCAAGCGGCATCCCGAACGTAGTGTAGGCAGAGGGAATCCGGGAAATTAATATTAAGACATTCCGTTCCCATTGAGAGACTACCGTTCCTCGCTTTCCACCGAAATCTGAGGTTTTGCGTCTTGTGTTCGTTACCAGAGCGAGAAAATGAAAATTTTAGACATTACATTTCCCCAGTAGGAATCGAATCCACAACTGTTGCTCTTATTCCCTTAATCACAGCCTTATCACTGAGCCACAATGTCTTTATTAATACATATTTTTTTCCTTAGTTAATATTGAACTATAGAAAAATATATAAAAATAACAAGAAATGTATTACTATTAACTACTCTTTTGTTATTTTCAATATAAATAACCATAAAAGGAAGCCGCAATACACTTTAACTAAGTACCTACAATCATTAGCTAATAATTACAATGTATGGCATGGAACGGACCGCACGCGTTGATGTCTTTATAAGGCGGAGTGTTAAACAAGTTTACGCAGGTCAATTTAATTTTGTACGTTTTGTATATTTCTGTGGAAATATTTTAGTTTGTTATATATTTATATATTTTAATCTATAAATATGTAACAATCGAAAATATTATAACTATAATTAGAACTACAGTAATTAAAATTGGGCGATGTTAAACAGCATTTCGGTATTACCATAAGATAAAACAACCCTGACTGAAGCAATACCTATATGAAATTTAAAATTTACTTAAATAAGAAGAATATGTTACAAATTATAGAATAGACGATAATTTCCTGCTTTTATACAGCCTCTGGTTGCGTTAATCGAAATATGCGCATAGTAAACGTTAAACAAAAAAGTCATACCAATTATTTTTCTCAATTTAAACATGCTAAAATATTAAATGTCAATTAATTAATGATAAATAAAATAAGCGAATATTGCGGAAATGTACAATTATAATTAAATACTTGGATCCACGTGGTGGCACAGTTCAGCAGGTTTGGTGCGTTCTGATTGGTCGCCGCCGCCCCTCCCACTGCGCGTGCGCTGACTCACGCGGCCGGCCCCACTATATTGACATGAGAAAGTATTCACACATCATTGACAATTTACTTTATTATACGTTATAATGGAGGAATTAATTTAAAATATTAACTTTTCCATGATCTGTGGTAATATTGATGTTTTTGTATGCAACTTATTTATAGGTAGAAATGATTATTGAATATTATACATATATAATCAAATTCCACTGTATAATTTAATAATATTGTTCACAGTTATGACAAAAATATTAATTCTGTTAAAGTTTTACTATAAAACATTATTACTTACCTATAAACTGTACATAGTATTGTAACACTCTTGTTTTCCTTTTTTTTTCCTTAGAACTAGTTAGTGTTGCTTAAAAAAGTTCTTATTACGTTTTTTTTTAAATATATAAGTTTGTTATATAGATTTTGTTAATGTTATATCTGTAATTTTAAATGCATCTTACAAAAGCTAATTATCTTATGATATTACATAGGTATTATTACATTATCAATTAACTACGTACCTATATCTTTTTCCAAATAAACTTTACCTGTATTTTTTTAACTATCTTATCTTATAATATTAGTTTATATTAATGTTTTAACTTATATAAATAATAAATCGGCATATAACTAAAATTAAGCTTCACACACTCCTACCAAATCAAAAAATCGGATATCGATCATACAAAAAAAAAATCCCTGCGATAGATAATCCATTACCTAATTGCGTAATAAAAAAAGCAGGCGGGCGAGCAGGTAAGGCCTCCCTCCACGACTCCGCCTCGGCGGTAACGCGAGATCTCGTCAGAGTGTACCGTGCGCTGCCCGACCGCGCTCATGCCGCGGGTCCGCCCATCGAAATGAAGTGGCTGTGTATGTTTGTGCTTTTTCTGTGTTTGAGGTGTGAAGCCGCGAACAAGCCCAGGAGAGGACGAGGAAGTATGTGGTGGTAAGTTAGTTTGGTTATCTTGGTTACGTTTTGTAGCATTATTCTTGAATTTGGCTATGATATTTTTATCATTAAATTATTTGTAATGTTATGTACAATTTGTGTAATGCCAGTGAGATGTCGTAAATTTCATATTTTCCATAAATAATTTATATTAATAATATAAATTAGTGGTCTCAACTTCAAACAGTAATTACTTTTATAGAATATTATATTCATAAATTGTCAATAAAAATACTTAGACGAATACGTAACAAGTATCACTTTCTAAATCTCGAAATTACTATCGATATATAAATATATCTCTATCGTCATCGATAAAACCAGTACACATTGTTGATCACACGCTCAAACAACTTCCTCTATAAAGGAGAGGAGATAATTAGCGAATCATTAAAAAAACTCGTAAACAGACGCGCGCGATATCGCTAATGGTGCTGTTAAACTTAATGCATCCTAAAACTTGCATCGTGCGAGCATTACATGAATTATTATTAGGCTATAAATAAAAGTATGCCAGATTATGCACAGCATATGCATAATTATATGCTAATATGCCAAATGTTTTTTACTTTTCATTTAATAAATAAAATTACATTATTTTTAAACTGATTCTGATCTTCTTCTTAATATAATTTTGATTTTTTAGTTTAGTATAATTATTTATGGTAATGATTATGGTTCTTGTAATATCATGTTAAAATGAAAATATTTAAGTAGTCGTCAACGCGTGAGCCGAGTGACGGACGTCAAAACTATATTTGCACACACTATCGCCCGGCTGCTGGTATGCGACAACCCTAATCCCTCACGCACAGTGTATACGCTCTATTAGAATAAATTATTTATAAAAAAACTAGGATTTTTTAAAATATGAAACATTTTTTATAATAGGCATATACTTATGTAAAGATAAGGAAATTTCTTCAAATAAAAACTGTATATAATCTGTTAAAATGAAATAAACATAATTCGTTATCACGGAATTGGCTAATTTATAACCAAAACAAATTCACGCTAATTTTACTCCGTTCATATATTTTCACGTTTATAGCGTCATTTAATTTAGAGATATATTTCGGAGATACAGTTTTAATTACTCAATTTTTTTATGTCCGTATAAAATCAGTGAACATAAAAAGTTTTACTTAACGTTTAATCGATTACCTTTGAATTTCCTTTTTATATGCTAAAATAAACACAAGTTGTTATTCATTTCTTTAGTGGTATCTACTAATTTTATCCGACGGTAATAAAAAAGATCTGTAACAGATTCTAAAAAATAAATAAATAAAATAAAACAATATAATTAATAATAATCTCTTATTAATATAGTTAAAATATTAATACGTATATTAATAATATTAAATATTAACGCTGTATTAAACAGTAGGCGGTCGGAATTATCCGTAATCAATCACCTTACGTCCGCGCTTTAAAAGCTAATACTCAATAATGATTAATTGCTTCATCAAGTCACTATAGTTTATAAAATTATTTTAACACTTTTTTTTAAGAATAATAATTTAAAAATAAAACTTAAGTATCAAATTGATATTGACATGATGAATTTTAATATTTTCAATTAAGGCCTAAGTACTTTAATTGGAAAGCGTCTGTAAACGGGATGGTTACATGTTACAGGTTAGGTACTAAAAAACCCCTTATATTACTTTTATATGAATATAGTATATTATTATTTAATATTAATAAAAAAACAACATTTAAATAGAATGAAGATAAGAGAGGCAAAGGCGAATTCTAAATAAATATAGTTATATAAAAATGTATGGAGTCTAAAAATGTCCATTCTATAATTTTATAGTTACTAAAAAAAACTTATCACTCGCTATCAGTGTGAGATACAGTGGCGCGTGCGCATTGCATTAAGCAAATATACTCTTGTTTGTGTAATTAACTAATTTGAGTGGAACTTTAGATACTGAAATTTAACGAAAAATTCAATTTGAAAATATATTTAAAAGCAATATTTTTATTTATTACTTTATTACTTAAATAATCAAAATTGATGTAAAACTATAAATAATAATCCTTACTTCAGCTAAATATTATCAATTGCGTTGCGTTAGCTTCTAAAATAAGTTACCGACCGACGGTAATGTGTTTATAGGCAATATTATATATACATACATCTATTCTTTAACTTATCAATTATTCTTTATCAGAATGTTAATTTAATTTTCTTCTAAAATATATCAAGTTTAATGAGAAATAACTATACTTAATTATTTATTTCAAAGAATATTTTTATTTTGATTCTGGAAATACTTTAAAAACTATTTATATTTAAAAATTCTTAAAAAATCCTTAAAATAGATATAACAAGTGTTGATAGTTACTTAAATAATCAACTTCGTTTAAAACACAAAAAACTACCACACCTCAATTATTCAATTAGTATTCATAGCTCATACGACTTACTAAATATTACATTACTTCATATCGTAGTTGCGCTGCCTTATAAATAGGTATTTTATATTTCATTAATTTAAATTTTGTATGAAAAATGTAGTTTTTATATAAAGAAGTTAAAGAGATTTATTTTATATAGAGAATAATAAAGTTAACGAGTTTCAGTTTTCATATTGTATTTATTAAAAAATATATAAGTAGTACGTATACACTATTCCACACATTCCGCACATTCCGCCGAATTCTGGAGGCATTGCATGTAATTAATTAACAATTAAATAAAATATATATTCAAATAAGTTATTATATTACACTTATTATAATTTTATGTATGGACAGATAACCCTAAGCCAAAATCAATTCCGACTTCCTACCAGAGTGTTACAACACTAATTTCACGCTTTTTAATTGTACCAGACTAGTTTTGAAACCATTTAAGTATCAATTATCATATATTTCCACATCATATATGTACATATATTTGCATGTAAATATAACTAATGGTCTATATCTATTAAAATATAATTAGTTAACTCTAATGTCAATGTCTTATAATTATAATTATTTAGCTAGAGGAACTATTTATTTGGGAGTAAATTTATGTATATAAGGGGGCAAGTGCGAGTCGGACTCGCGCACGGAGGGTTCCGCATGATTATTTGTAAAAACGGCAAAATAATAATGTTTATTACATCGAAGTCCCGTTAAATATTTATTATATTCCGTTTTTTAGCATTTGTTGTTATAGCAGCAATATAATATTAAACCGTCTTACTATCCCAGTTCATGAGATACAACCTGGTAATAGACGGAAGGACAGAGAGACGGACAGAGAAGTCTTAGTAACACGTTTTTCCTTTTCGGTACGGAACCCTGGGTGTAAATATGGCTTTTAGTTCCTAATTAATAATAATATAAATATATTATATTATATAAGTGATATTATTTACAATGTACGTTCACATTAGATGGCTAAGTTCAATACCGCAAATAGTTTAACTGGGGATATTATTTTAATATTGCATAGATACCTATATCTTTCCTTGAATTGATATTAAATCGACACCTAAACCTAGCGTTAAGACACAGTGAAGTCAGTCATAAATTTCAATCTAAAACAATATTTCTAAATTTCATAGAAACTGACTTGAAGTCGGTCACAATATTGAAGTTTCCTTATACACTTAACCGTGTGAATTTTAACTCCGTATTAGAGTCCAGATACTGAATATAAATCAACATCACACGTAAACGCCGCCTTCATAAATAATCAATTAAATACCTACTTCTAGACTTCAGATACTTAGAAATATATAATATTTATTGACCGCTTATATCAATAGTAAATAGATTGCCTACTACCTATACCTAATAACTAACCTCATTGTCTTGAAATCGGTATAGATGTCTTAGGTAGATATATTCTTTATATAGAACTAGCGACCTTTTCTAAATGTTTACATAAGCTATATTCTATGGTTATTCTAATGTATGAAAATGGAATAAATATTCACTCACTCACAGACTTTCACATTTATAATATTAGTAGGACTAAAACAAATTCTAATTTTTTTATATAGTCTAGTTGTGGTGCAGGTGCACAAGCGACTGTAAACGGCATAGGTTAAGAGTTCGATTTCTACTCGAGGAAACGAAATATTTAATATCTCCAATTCTTCGGTCTAGTGTCTTGTTGTGCCACTTCACAAGCAATGGCTTCAAAATTCCGCAAAAAATGGGACTCGGAAGTATCTTAATGGAAACAGCGCCTCTTGAAAATTAGGTTCCCTCTGCCTATTCTTCTATATGCAGGGATACATCATGAACCAAAAAAACCCTTTTAGGTCAGAAATGAATCAAGCTACATACAAACATTCTGAAGCTTAAACGCGGAACAGCAAATCGTCGAGTTGAGAAAAGAAAATATTTGTTATTTTGACACATTCACACAGTCTTTATCGCTGTCCAAACATAACGCTTGCTCGTGAAAGCTATTCATTATATTACCGAGGTCCTCGTGTCTTTTATTTGTTCTCCGACGTGACAAGTGTAACTTAACGGACACAAATATACCCATCCTTGCCAAGCATTGTTTCTACTGGTAATAATTAAATTAACACTTTTTAACCCACAATTTCTATTAAAAATGGATTTCTATATGAAACGTATAAAGAAAAGTGTTAAACTCTTGACTAAAGTTTTCAGTGTTTTCCAAATAATTATTAAAGAACATCACAAGAACAAAGCTAAAATATTAAAATATTAAGCAATTTCTAAGTACAGTACTTGGCTAATGTACTTTGAAATAGACATACTTAAAGTAATATTTGAACTGGCTGCGTCTGTCCTAGTTAAAATAAACCAAAATATATCATAGTTTAAAGCGACGCGGTCAAACTCACGTCGAACTGTCTCCATGAATTCTCGAAGGAAATGAGAATTTCCAACGAACGCTTTATTTACGTAACACTTGACTACAAAGAAAAGTAAATAAGAAGTAATACGATTTACAGCGCTCCGGGCATCGTTTTTGTGAGTTTTACCTTTATTATGTAACTTAACATGAGAACAGTACTGTATTTAATTGATTGCAGCGCGTACACTTCGCGTGGACTAACCAAAAAGTGAGGTTTTTAGTTAGTTTAAAGAGCAATGGACTGTGTTGTCGATTTTGAAGCGTTGTTTCTTAGGGTATGTGTACAATAGGACGGAGGTAAAGGCCGAGATGTCGATCGTTCTCCTCGTATTTACATACTGGGCCCTCAAGGATTAATGCGCGACGCAAATATTTATCTAAACGTCTGCGGATTGACAGTTCAGTCGTCAATTGTTTGTTGTCTTCACCCAAATGAGCGTTTTCGATGCACCCCTTGCCTTAAGTGGCTTACGGGGTGTTTGTTCTATTTTTTTCTATGTTCTCTGTGGGAAGGTTTTTTTTTATTTGTTTTTCGATTAAAAAAAATGTTTTGGCTATGCATTTAAGCATCATAATAATATTAAAGTCAGTCGTGGCGCAGGGGCACAGCTTGCAAACGCGACAGGTTGTAAGTTCGATTCCCACTCAATACGCAATGCCCCCAGAATTTGGCGGAAAGTGAGGTACAGAAATGTCTTAATAAGAATGGCATGTCTTAACATTAGGTTCCCAGGTTCCCCCTGATAACCCTGATATATGCGGGATACAGCGTAAAGCGAATGAAAGCGATGAATAACATTCACTATACAATATTCTCGTACAACACGTAACCACGTACGTTTCACTTAAATCTAGAGTTTTAGTGTGTGAACAAAGCGTGGGCGGTGACCTCATTTACCATATAGGAGACGAACATCTCTAGCATCTTAACAAATATTTGTTAGCGACAAATAATGGAATCAGCGGCTTTCTGCTAATTAAAATAGGTTGCCCAAATAATAAACAAACTTGACATAAAATTTTAACATTTACATTTAATTTCTATACACGGATAAATAATTAATTTTACAGCTTTAAAGGTGATATCCCCATAATAAAAAAAAAACTTAATGTTTTCTTTAAGTTTAACCACAAGCAAATTGATTGATATCAGTTACAAAATATTAAGATTTGTATCGCAATAAATTGACAACTTAATTAGTCAACATTATAATTAATGACATCACTGATAGTGTATCAAATATCTAATAACTTGTGGACCTGCATTTAGAAACAGGTTGTCGCACTGCAGATCTCGAATGCGATCGTCGTATAGACATTAAAATAAACAACAGAGAGCACTTCATTTATTTATGTTTTTATTTTTACAGGGGTATTGCGAAAGCTGGCGAGCCCAACAATCTGTCACCGGTTTCCCCTGGAGTTTTGTACATGGACCCAGCAGTTCACGCGACGCTGAGGAGGAAGCAGCGACGGCTAGCTCGAGAAAATCCTGGAGTCTTAGCAGCGGTCGCCAAAGGAGCCAGTATGGCAGTAGCGGAATGCCAACACCAGTTCAAATATAGAAGATGGAATTGTTCCACAAGAAACTTCCTCAGAGGAAAGAACTTATTTGGAAAAATTGTTGACAGAGGTAAGTTTTTACAAATATTTAAAATCTTATTCACTTTTTAGCAATATGAGTAATAAAATTAATATACACTCGTATAGACATGTTAGTGTGTTGACAGAAAAAAATGAGCAAAAAATATTATATAAACGATACAGTCACAAGAATCCCAGAATAAGATGCTTTTAATTTGATAATAATGTATTCAGAATATTGCGTGTTGCCTCTACCTACTGCAGAGCGCATTGCCTCAATAAACATAAAGTTTTAGTTTTATAAATTGTTTATTATGGATTTAATTAAGAATAAATTTTGATAAAGACTGACAAGTTAATGCCTAAGCCACGATTATCCTTTTGGCAAAGGTGAAAAAAACAAGAAGCTTAAATAGCGAATATGAGAACACGCGTCATTCTTTGTCTCAATTTTGTCCCAAATAAAAAAGAAAACATTAAAAAGAACTTAAGAAGATAATCTCTAAATACCCATCGAGGATACCAAAGGAACAGATTACGAGGCATTGAGACGTTTAAGCGATTTAAAAAACACGATTTAAATTTTCTTTTCTATATTGAATTGAATAAAAAAGTTATTTTTTTCAAAGAACAAGCCTTAATCCGAGTTACAAAGAGTGGCTACAAATTAAGTGATATCTTTAGTTGGCAACCCTTTTAGAAGATGTTATCAGCGTCCACCGGGAGGGTAGCGCGCCGGGGGCATCTATAAAGGGCTCATCAAGATAAAACATCCTGGATCAATTACATGCGACCGAGTGACGTTCCAAATCTCGTTTGCCGATGGCCCTTTTATTTGTTCTATTACTTATCCTTTCACGTTTTTTTATATGACATCAATTGATTTGTTTAAAATTTATGGAAAAAGAAATTGTATTTTAACAGCAATTTTTGCTACATCGCTTCGTTATTCCAGTGTTAAAAACACTACAACAATAGAATTAGTATCAATACCATTTAGTTAACGTGAATAGAGATGTTATCTATTAGATAAAAATCAACAAATAAGTACTTTAAAGCACCTAAAATTTAAAGTCTCTTTTCATAAAGCCGTAGTGTGTGACCGTCCAATGGTGTACGTAAGTTATAATAAAGAGGCAAGATTAAATTTTTTAAAAGGTGCACTTACGAAAATTAAAATGTTATAACAACGCTTTTTTCGTTCTCATATTATAAATTCATCGTAATAAAGTCCCTATTATACATAGAAATACGGTTGAATATAAATGGTTTTGAGATATCGCGACTGTAGATATTAAATTTGCTTCTCAAATCAGGGCTGCCCTATCTCCGGTGTCCGATTTCGATGCTTTGTGCACGATATGCCTTATTATGAGCCTGCGAACTGCAAACATCTGGTCCTTACTTCACATTATTCGCTTATCCACAGCAAAAAAGAACTCGTATTGTAAATCTAAACTATCTTTTTATTAGTTTTTTCGACTTTTTTATTAGTGAACCAAAACAAATTCGATTAAGAATGAACGTAACATTTCTGTTGTATCAAACACAATTGGAGTAAAAGCGTCTGTTTTCTTGGGGTCAGCCGGTAGTGAGGGGTTATCTTCAAAATTAAAAGCGTTCGTAAAATTATCGAATCTAATTCCATCATTTTATATTTGAAGCCGGTGTATGTTTTATGTAGGGCTGCGCGTGCGCAACGGTTATTGGCCTTTCGCTTCTTACGTTAATGAAACGTGCAAACGTAATTCTTAAATGATGTCTCTATTAGCTTCCACTTCGTTGTTACTTGAAAGTGACTTTTTAAAAAAGCTTGAAGGTTAACTTGAACAATAAAGTCCAACTCGTTGGGTCACATTTAAAATAATGCAGCTTTATATAATTAGTTTGCAAAATGAATCGTTATACAAATATTTAAAACCTGCCAGACATCACCGTATTTAGCAATATCATTATTATTGTAACGATCTTCAAACAATATATAAAATGGAGGTCGGCCGAAGGTTACACCAAATTAAGGTATTTTAATATTAATTCGAGCAGATAAGGTAACATTTTAATAAATTAATAAAATCTTATTAGTCAATAATTGTGTATTGATTTCTATGTTTACTTTAATGTATTAAGATAAAGTCAATGGTATGTGAACGACACCGAAATAAACATCTTGCTGTCTGAATGAACTTGTTCATTCACTAAATCGAGAGAATTACATACGACCCAAATTATTAGCTACATTCACATTCTATTAAGAATAATAAACACTATTAAGACCTATAATGACCGGCCATTACTCACATTTTCTTTTCGAGCAGCAAAAAATAATAATAGACTCCGAGGAAACGCCTAGAGCTAATTCCCGAATAAATATCTACATTATATTTGGATACAATCTATTAACAAAGTCTCGAAATCATTTTTCTAAATTAAAATCCAGACAGCACTGCAGACCACCGACCGCCGTAATAATTTCACTTAACAAAAAGAGCAAAAGGCAATACATAATTTATGTTATATACGTGTATATTTAGAGCATATTACTTTATTAAGGGCAGGCAGGGCGGGCGAGCGGGGCCTATATTACAGGTCGGCCGCAAATATCTGCCGATAAACTTTTTTAATACATTGCAATTACGTCCATTTGAGAAACGCATAAAACGGACAAGCGATCGCGGCGGGAGCCCCACAATACTCATTACAAAAAAAATATCGTAAATATGATTTCGAATCGCCACATCTCATCGAGAACCAAAAATCTTTGAATAAGTATCGCCCGTCATAATTACTGTTGGTATGGACAAAGCCCCCCCGGAAGGGGCACGGATAATTACTAATATACACGTCGACACGCCATTGAGGAGTTGACGCGACATCTCCATCTCATTGTGGTGTAAACCTCAAGGATCGTATTAACACAAATGATGACAACGGCACAATGGTCCGCTTTATAGATCGGGCCATTGTTGACCTGAGAATAGAAAAATATATGGTCCTGATTCCCGCGGCGAGGCCCCCTGCGGAGAGGTTTGCCGATGAGCATGCGACGCTGCCCGTACGTCACACGGAAGCCACGTTTACACCTATCGCAGCGTCTAATGGCAGGTAACTCGCCCAATAAAACGACCTTTCTCAAAATATTTCCTGTTTTGAAGGTTTCATATGGAATCTCGGACTAAGATTCCTCCATCGTGGGTGGACAAAACGTACAAAACGAGCTCACAAAATAAAAAGCAAATAAAATGCCCTCGACGATATATTTAATGCTCAATTAGATAAGCGTTTTGTGTTTTGTGGAGTTTGAATTGTTTTTAGTTATAACAATTTGTGACATTTAAAAAGGTTTCATATAAATTTTATATTATGTCCCAAAAGCTACGTGTAGGTACATTTTTACATAATGGTCTAAATTGACGATCGTGTTTGATTATTTATAGACAGTTAATATTCTGTTAAAAAGAAATTATTTTCGGTGTTTTTTCTTAGTTTGGAAACAAACGTCTTTGTCCCCCGTATGAATGGGTATCGGGATGGTGGATGGTAGCGAGTGGTAGCCCCGAGCGCTTTGTGCCACTCACAATGAGTGATATATGAGCGACGTAATTTTGAATTGTCGCCGAGAGTTCTCGAGCTGAGGACTCAATGTGGAATGATCACCCTTATAGGGCATAACTAAAATGAATTATGACTTTTATTACCTTTTTTCTTAAAGCCATTACAGTAAAACTTAACGTCATTACGAGGCTCTCTAGTAGCCTCTTAAGAAATTAATTTTAATGTTTCATACAAGCCATCCTAAAATAGAAGCTGATACTATCAAAGAACCCACTAATATGACATTATATACTCGTAAAATATTGTAAAACACTAATAAATGACTTCATCACTGTCGACGGCCGTCCTCAATAGGTCGACCGTCGACCGTCGACATCCAAACCGGCCAAACGGCGCATTATAGCGCGAGTGATTTATGGTTGTTTTGAGTAATTACATCTCATCAAATTTGAATAATGCGGGTTGCCATAAATAATAAGATACGCGAGGCGCGACGCGCGAAATCGTCATAAGTCAATCTTTCAAATTAATCTTTCGGAAACAATCCGGTGTGATGACTCAATGCTGACGCTGACCAGCATATTTAATTAGAGCATTAATTTCCAATTATTTTATGGTTTCCTCCATGAGGCACTGATCACCAGGTGTTCATCAAATGTCAACAGTGATTAAGTTTTATTTTACGAAGCGAGCGCGAGTCGTACGCAGGATTTACGACTTTTTGACTTTTATAAATTCTCAACGCCTCGCCTTAACTGCCAATCCGGCGGGATGGAATTATCGCTCGGTGCCCGACTGCTCGCGTTGTAAACCGACTCCGGGACCATTTATTATCCACACAGATAATCCACCGACAGCACTTTATTATCAGTTATAATAATAATTTACTTTTATAGATTCACATTACTCATGTTTGTTCTTATTTGACTGCAGTTTGATGCGGTGGTATTGCTTCAATAAAATAATGGTGGAACTTAATTATAAAGGGTTTATGGACGATCTATGGCTGCGATACTAATCGCTGTTTGTATTAGGCCGTGCGTGGCTGGTGTCGGGTCAGCGTTGTTTGGGCAGTTAATAGTAGGAATTTACATTTTATTTAATTCTGTGACTAATGTGGCCGATCCGACGGAGCTTGTAAGGACATCTGTCATAATTTTTCTACGTCGCGATTTATTCGCCAAATGCGACAATCCTCTTTGTTGTTGAATAAAATCGATGGTCGAGGAGGACAAATAAAATATATTATTGAATTATTTATTATATTACACAAATATAAAATGTTATATTAAACGATATAAAAAACGAACGCGAACGTGGAACTTCAGTCGATCGTCTTTTGGTATTATTCAATAAACATAGATCAATAATTAATAATGATATTTTGGCCTTGTTTTGATAAGATAATGTTCCGTTATGTCAGAACGGAGATAAAGTAAAAGTAGTCACATAAAAATCACAGCGTGCAGACAGATGTCGGTGGCCAGATGTCGACACTGGTTCCTACGTGTTTCGAAGACGCGTAGATACTCGCGATAGGACGCGCCCACCTGGCCGCGGCACCCCGGGGCAGAGCTCCGTTGACTCACTCAATTTTTTTCATATTTTAAGAATATTAGACAAAATAACTTAAAAAATTCCAAACAGTTGACTTAATACAAACATTATTTTAAGCGTCACACTTAATGGACCAACTTATTTTTATGAGGAGAAATACCTTTCCAATTCATTATAGAAGATAAATGCTGCTACGGATTGTATTTGTGATCGTTGATTTAATTCCCCTCGAGCTTTGAATGATGGCGAAATCGACATCAAAATTCTCCTCTGAACGTCTCAAGTAATTGCTGAATAAAATACTTTTGTGTTACATCCAAAAGAACACAAAAAGTGATCTGGCTGCACCAGTGTGCGCCGCCCGTAATTTATATCGGGATGACAACTCAATAAAAAAAATATTTTCATTTGCTTATTAAGTCCTTAATAACGATGGTCGACTTCGACCGTTCCATATATTATTATTATTAATAACAAATACAAGATACTGTGTAAATTTTTTTTCGTTTAAATTGCGTGGCGACGGAAGCCCACCTAAGACGTTTATATTATTAATAATTAACTTATGTTGTACGATTATAAAATATTTGTTATTTTTGAATAATATTTAAGAGGACTTATTCAGGTTGCGACAGGTTGTGGATTCGATTCCTCCTCGAAGTTGAATATTTAATATTTTCCTTTCTTCGCTTTGCTGTCAAGGGGAATCCCGGCGTTGAGTTCTGCCTGTCAACACGCAATGCCCCCAGAATTCGGCGGAAAGTGGGGAGAGGAATTCCTTAACACTAGGCTCTCTTCGAAGCTTACAGCTATATAGAAAAAAAAAGAATAATATTTATATTTATACGAATATACATCAAAACAAGATATACGATGAATAAAGATATAATATTTAAGGTGTTATAAAATATTAAAAGTTGAATCTGAACTTGACCCATTATATGTCATTTTATTTATATTAAGTAAGAATAGTGAAAACGTCCGAGATAAAATATTGCGAGTAAAAAAACGGGTCATCTTTAATTATGATTAAGGTAAATGACCATCGAAGCCATCGAACTACTTTCGGTTTTAACGCGGAGGAATTTCATTATAGCCTTGACTCTCGTGATGAGTCAGTCTATCATAGTTGTCATATCTTTTTAACTATTAAATTATATTCGTTGTTCTACATACATAGATAAAATGTCACTTAAATTTTATAATAAATAATATTATCTTATTATATTTCTATTAAATAATAGTTTTTAATTATAGCTTTTTATACAATTAAACATTTATATAGTAAGGCTTATCGATGCTAATGCCAAGAACCATCAGATATCGATATTACAAAGATTCGTTGCGCTCGCCAGTACTTGTAATGATCAAATTTATAATCTCCCGGGTGGGTAAGAGGCGCTTCTTTTATTTTCCATCATCGAGATATACCCTCTCTCTTTTAATTGTATTTTATGAGTATTTGATTCTAATGCCGGCCCATTAATTATTTATAGTATTCGATACGGGATGAGAGAATCGATTTATGTATTCGGGAGATGAATGAATGCATCGATCCTTTTGTGTTTGTGCTCGGAGTTCTTTTGGTAATTACTAAGGATTACATTACGACTTACTCGATTTATACCACTATTATGTCGACTCACTAATTGATATTAACTTAGCGCATAGGTATTGCATGGGAGGCCTTTAATTATTATTATACTTGTATATTGTGAATGCATGTTTTTTTTTCATTTAAATGCCAAATTGACCTCAACTTTTTATCTGTTAGCCTTAAGCCATAATAAAAACTGATTAAAATATGACCACCTCTGCTGCTCATGTATTAATTATGTGTACACCAAACATGCCTATCCACAAAAACATAATATATAAAACTTATATTGTTATTACAAAAACAACAATATTAAGCCAGAAGCGAGGTCCGGTACCGGTACCTGCATTTTATATGTTTATAGCAGTCTATTATCACGGTAACCCACGAAGCTGTCTCAATATAAAATATGGGTTTTCAAACAAAGAACACTAATTGTAATGGCATATTAAATGCCAAATTTTTCAATATTGGACTAACATTAATAACGATGGAAAATTTACGGACAGTTGTTTGACATAATAATTTATTTTTATATGAATAATATTTATAGGTAGGTATTTACAAATTATAATGAATTTTCTAATAGTACGTATTTGTTTGTAGGTTGCCGTGAAACAGCGTTCATTTACGCAATAACCAGCGCCGGCGTGACGCACGCGGTATCCCGCGCGTGCGCCGAGGGCTCCATCGAGTCGTGCACCTGCGACTACTCCCACGTGGAGCGCGCGCCGCACCGCTCGCGCGCCGCCGCCGCTGCCAACGTTCGCGTCTGGAAGTGGGGCGGCTGCAGCGACAACATCGGCTTTGGGTTCCGGTTCAGCAGGGAGTTCGTGGACACCGGCGAGAGAGCGAAGACGCTGAGGGAGAAGATGAATCTACACAACAATGAAGCCGGCAGAATGGTAGGTCCTTTCAAGTATTCACTTGGTGTGTCAATTAGCGAGTAGATATGACTCGATATCAACGGTAGCCAAGAACCCTTGAGTCGAGCAACCCAAGTGGCCGTCGACATATTACGTCAACGTATTATGTTTACATTACCAGTCCAGTCCGGGTGTCGATCGTCGTCAACCACTTGACGTGTCGCTTGAGTCTAAAATTAATTATGCGTCAAGTAGCTCAGCCCACTGCGCGACGAGTGCGCAACAGGCACCCATTCGTTGCGCTCGCGCATCTCCCTCCCACCGCACACCCACATTTGCATATCCACTGTCCATGCCTTCCTAAAATGCATCAAAAGGGACGTCTGGGGACTCGAGCCACCCAAATGCATCATTAACCGACGTGCTTAATTCTTGTCACGCCGGACGCACTGGGTGTCCACCTGATGAATATTCACGGCATTCCGCCGATTGTTTAACACATATTAAGACACTAGACTGTAAAATGCATCGCTCATATCCATATACATGACAATAAAAAATTGTCGACATTTTCTACGAACTGTACGCGCTCGCTGGCTAGGAAAATATTTACTGTCTCTATCCTAGCGTCATTTATCTACCTTCTTAGAATGATGAATGTATCTAGAACATGATTTATGATCTGTACACGCGCGGTGACGACCGGCCCACCTCGTCACCATTTGTAACAATTTGCTCGATCGTAAGATGCGATCGATGAAGTGTTCTTTAAAGATCATCGATCACCTACATCGGCGCTTATCGAAGGAATTTAAAGATATTTGGACATCATTATAGACCTCCTCATGTGTTTGAATAAATTAAGAGATCTGATGTTTTTGTGACATATTATTAATCATTATATTTGTCCACAGCACGTGCAAACGGAGATGCGCCAGGAATGCAAATGCCATGGTATGTCTGGATCCTGCACAGTCAAGACTTGTTGGATGAGGCTCCCCAGTTTTAGATCCGTGGGGGACGCCTTAAAGGACCGCTTCGATGGAGCATCGCGGGTTATGATGCCTAATACGGAAGTTGAAGTGCCTGTTCAGAGGAACGACGCAGCTGCGCACAGAGTTCCTCGAAGAGATCGGTATAAGTTCCAACTCCGACCACACAATCCTGATCATAAAACACCTGGCGTCAAGGATTTAGTTTACCTAGAACCATCACCGGGTTTCTGCGAGAAGAACCCGAGGCTGGGCATTCCCGGCACGCACGGGCGTGCCTGCAACGATACTAGCATCGGCGTCGACGGCTGCGATCTCATGTGTTGCGGCCGCGGATACCGGACCGAGACTATGTTTGTAGTGGAACGGTGCAACTGTACATTCCACTGGTGCTGCGAGGTTAAATGCAAATCGTGTCGTACGGAAAAAGTAGTTAACACGTGTTTATAGACAAGTGAGCGCCTTGACGCATACACTTTTGTGATCGAGACTTAGTGATGGATGTGACTCTCATCAGAGTGGACCTGAATAACAGATGTGTATATTAAAAACCTTATCCCCCTGTCGGAGTTGGCGAAGTCGCCATCAATATTGACTTATGTAAATAATTCTGTATCGCTGTTTATTTCTCCCGTGCGTATAAAATGATACGCCGTCAAATTAAAATAAGCTGTTACTCGGTCGTTTAATTTATTTGTCTATTAAGTGCGAACATGTGATCTAGTAATGTTATTAAAGACGCTGTCGTTGGGATACTAATGAGACCAGTTTATCGGCGATATATTCATGTCAACATACTATCATCCCGCGGCAACTTCGAAATTGGGCTTGTTGGTTTCCTCACGCGGTCAGGAGCATGAATGTTAGACTTTAGATTCCGCGCTTAACACCGTGACTACTCACCCGAGCGGCAGATATATTAGACTACTTTTAATGGTATTTAACTAATATCATTATAAAGTTAAAATTAATGTTATAATTATATTTTAATGAAGCTGAACGCTTCGCATATTGATAATTCCAGTTTTATACATTTTCTATTTTATAGACGTCCGCGTCGGGTGTACGGTCGCGTAACTGTTGTAAAACTCGAGAGCGAAATTATCTTGTAATTATAGTTTTATATTAATTATTCGTCCTGCTAATGGAATTTGTGGCTTAGCTTTATTAGCATAAAGTACCATCTTGGGTGTCCGCCGGTGCCGTTTGCATTTGGGCCTTATCAGTGAATAAGTAGCGCCATCGTAAAAGTGTCCCACATTATGAGATAAACGCTCTTGAGAATTTTAATTAAATATTAAAAGAATTAAATAATCAGTATTATATATATAAATAATATTCTTTGCGTGCTGCGGCCGATATACCGTGATAAAGTTGCACGTAAGCCCGATTGACACTTGTTATACATTTTAAACGTTCGCTCGTGCTTTTAAATTGTCCAATATTTATTTAAGCGCGTACAAAAATTTTTTTTGCCTCTCATACATTCTTAATTAGTGCAGATATCGCAAACTGTTTATTCTGGTTATTTATATTCATACGTACAGATAGCATATAAATGTTGTTAACTTACAAATTGTTACCTCACATCTGATATCGTAATATAGTTGACGGTTTATAAAACTTGATGATATTATACAATTTAAATTTAAAATATATAAATATTTGTATTAGACTGATGTCCGAGCTCGACAGTTTGCTATTAAGAGAAGCTTTACTAAGTATAATTATTTGTATCAACGTGAATGATTTTTCATATGTGATATAAACATAGTTTAGAATGTAAAATACAGTAAGATCTACTGAACGTCTCTATGTATAAGAATTAAGTTATGTATTTAAGCTATTTATTGCTTCGATTAAGAATTCCGTTTTACTTCAGATTGTGGCTGAAGTAAAATGAAATTATTATTTTAGTATAAAATCCCATGTTAAAACTATCGGGATTTCTTTAGATTCGCTATCACAGGCCACTGTTGTTGAACTGGGTGAAAACACTTAAAAAGAAATTTAAACAATTTGTACGACAGTTGGCGATTAATATTTATAACGATATCTGTGATATGCTGTTTTTATACATACCTATTGGTATTTCATTTTAGTACGTATTTGATATGCTTGCATTTCAAACAGGTTGTCGAACGTCGTGGAAACAAAAGACTGAAGATTATTTTTTTAATTTCATAGTTGTACCTTCCGTAGTTGGATAATTAATCCATTTTTTAAATTTTAGCCTCCAATCGAATGTGATAAAATCGATTTTATTATAATATTTTATCTGTCACCAATCCAAATTTCAATTTGTTCTGGATTTTTTATCTGTGACAGTTGAATCCCAGGTTTTAACATGTGTCCTCGCCCTAATCAAATTGTCAGTGTAAAAAATTCGCATGTAAATATTATTTTTATTTTGATATTCTTAAGTTATTTATGTGAATGTAGCATTTTATTGTTAATATTAAATAACAATACGATTGAAATGAGCTGAACGTGTCTGAATCTCAAATACTATTATTGTATATGAATTTACCTATTTTGAAATTATATTCGTCCAGTGACCCTCGTTGCGGTTGACCCATTGTACATTAGTATCTACATATTTATGATTAAAATATTGATTAGTTGTTACTAAAAATACAAAATTGATCAAATATATGCCTTTTATTATTTCACCTTTTCAAATTTTTTATCTTTACCATTTATAAAAGATTCAATCAAAATAAATAATATATTATCATATTAATATGAATACAAATAGCTGCCATTTTAAACGACCAATATTAATGATGCACTCTGTATGCACTAATTAAGCTAGTTCTCACAAGTGGGATTTTATTATTATGCACATATATTAGCAACAAAATGATTTGGTGGATACGTATAATTTAAAAACAAGCAAATAATAATAATTAATATTTAACAATGAACGAAAGACATCATCTTGGCGTGGTAAACGCACAGTTATGGATTGAATTAATTTCATTTTCCTAAGTATTCTGACACTAAATTCTCATCATTTACATATACATTATATTTCAGAAAGATATTTAGCCAGTGTCATAACTTTAATATTAAATTTGATATATTAATTCATGCAAATATACTAAAGTATATTTTTGGTTCATCAATAAATAAATGGGTACCTATTGGTTCATCAATAAATAAATGGGTACCTAGTTTCAGAACAAAGAGTTATAACTAATTAATTATGACCTCTCAACTAAGACATGTTTTGTATAATGTAAGCTAACATTTAATTTCTTTAACATTTTTATATATAAATTATGTATGACCTGGGTCAAATTGTGTGGATTATTCCCCTTTATAAATACCGTTATCAATTTAGGAGAGAATAAAGAGAGATAGAGAATTTTGTGTTCTTTATACCCTATACTTACACGTCGATACATACCAACTTGCATACTATTTAGGACACAAAGGCTTCATTTTGTACATAGAACATAGGAATTACGAATTCGTGACGAATATTACTAGGAAAGATTTATATATGCGCATCGCCCGAGGCGTTAGTAGATGCTAATCGCGTTAGATATCTACTTAGGTGCCAATTTGGCTGCAACCTTTAATTTCCTGTTTTATTAATGGCGTTAATTATGTCATCACAGAATAACTTAGGACCTAAGACAATTACAGTTTGTTAAATATAAATATTATGTTAAATATATGTGTGAGATCAGACACAGCGTCGTCTTAAACGGTTGTGGGTTCAATTCTTAATCGGGGAAATGAAATATTACCTATTCGCTCTGAATGAAGAGTGTTAGCACTAGGTACCCTCCTACTTACCCACTATTTGTGGCGTACAGCGTAAAGCTACTTTATAGACTCATTTGTATGTTATTCTATCTATGCACAAAAAGAATAAAGTAACTATTTCCAATATGAAAAATTCTTCTGCTTTTAATAAAGTCAGCCATAAAAAAAATAAAAGTATACGCTTTAGTAAAATGGACGTTGCAATAAAATTTATTAAAAATTCTTTACATTTATAATTTGTATACAAAGTATCTGCGCTAGGCATTCCTTCTCATATTACCAACTGCAAGATTTTCCTCGCCTTCGCTCTGCAACCTTTATGTTCTTATGAAATTTTATTATTACGTACACTCTCACTTCGCAGGTTGGATAAGTTACAATTTTGCAACTTGGATATTCAAGTCAACTATTTTTTATTTTTAAAATGGTTTTTGAAACTTAAAAAAATAAATAAAACAAGATGAAAATTTCTAATTAGCTTTTATTAATATACCTGCTGACATTTTTACGTTTTAAGCTTATCCTAAAAACAATGAAATGATTTTACGAACTAAATCAAAGAAATATTTTTAATATAAACAATGAACATAGCTAAAGAAATCAAATTCACAACCATTACAAGCAGACGCTTCCCAACTGCACCACGATTGACTTTTTAATATTTAAAAACAAAATGCAGATAACAATTAACTCGTATATTAATGTGTACAGATAATAAAATGAACATAAAATTGCATAATACAGATCTAAGTAACAAGTTAGTTGTAATCGCGTATATTCTGGTAACCATTAAAAGCATGATAACAAATCAAACGATTATTGGCATTTGGCGATCCGTTAAAGAGGTTTGTTTAATAACATCGACGTCCATATCGATGTAAGGCAATGTTCACATTTTATTTATGAGGGTGTATTTTAGAACGCGACGCGAACTGTCATATCTCCGCCATTTTATTTTATTGCGAACGCAACCGTAGAGGAATAGCGGGCAATTTTCTGAAACGGCTTTATTTTCTAACAAAGGATCGATTGTTTTATTGAATATAAGTTTTATAACTACGCAATAGAGTATATTTTTGTGTGATAGTAACTTTGAAAGTGAAAAGTCGATCGGTGTTGGTGGTCGCGGTGCCGCGGGCTCGTTCCCACGAGTATCGCGCTGAAGAAAATTTATGTTTATGAACTGAGAAATCTGTCATAAGAGATACGAATGGCGCGGCTGAACCTGAAATAGCGTAAATAATTTTTCACACAGGATTTTGCATTTTGCAAGCGAAATTTTACTGTCAATATTTCCAGTATGTTTCATGGAAAACAATATATTGTGTTTTTTATGTATTTATTGAGTAGTAACAAAATTAAAGGTTTTTTTTCAAAGTGTGTTTAAAATAAGGCTTTGTTATTCGTTACATTTATCAGGCTAGTTTAGTAGGGTGATGGTATAGCATGTTGCTCATAAGCATTGAGGCTTGAGGGCTGTGTCAAACTTAAGCTTACACTTAATTAATTTATTAAATATAAAGTAATTCATAATTATAAGTTTTTTAAATAAATATTATTTAACAGAACAGTGTTATGACAAATGATAGTAGTGTTTTATTTAGTTTATGTAAGTATTTACGCAGTGGTTGTGGGTTGCATCCCTATTCGGGGGAATGAATTACTTTTATCTTTCTATGGTAGTAAAACAAAATACGAAAATCACTTTCAAAACTCAAAATTCAATGTTTCAAATTTGAGCGGAAAGCGGAGAATCTTGTGGTTAGGTTCCGTCTGTCGTTCCGTAGTAGTTGTTGCTGCTACAGCGTGAAATCGAAAAATCGTCTGTTAATAGTTAACGAAAATTTAACGTTGTTCCTTAGATTAGCCCGGGCAATCAGAGACCTTATAGCTACACGACAAAAAAATCATTCAAATCAGTCCAGTAGTTCAGATATGCATGTATAAACAGACAAACAGTCAGACAACATTTTAATAAAATCATAGATTCTACTAATTATTTTAAGCCATTGCTTGTTAATTCGCAAATATACGAGTATTTAATGTAGACACAATTTTTTACTATTTTTAGTATCAGTATTGATAAAATATATAGAAAGTAGGACTATAAAATCAAATACTTGTACATTTAAGTGTTACCTTATATTGAATGTAAACTTTATCGATGGTAATAAAATGGCGAAACTATATAATAATTCTTATAGTATTCGTGTGGCAACTGGATCGCTTCTTAGGCAGACATGTTCCAATATATTAATATATGGATATTTTTTATAAGCTTGCAATTAAAATGTAAGTTGTTGACTAAATTATGTTATAACTTTAAGTCATTAGCATTTTTTCTATCTAATATTTTTAATTTGAAATTAATTAATAGAAATATTAATATGATATTCGTATGTTTTTGCGAGATTTAGTTTTTAGAACTTGCAGTAACAACAAGTAATAATATTTTTTATTGCTTTTTAATATTTATTTAGAGTAATCGTTAATTTTCACAGCAGAAGCTTTTGCAGCACACGTTTCTAACGACGATGAAGACAGTGGTTTCGATTTTACCGATGAAGAAATGGTTAAGTTTCATATTTGGCCTTTAGGAGTTATACCTTATTACATCGATGACTTCTCATTTGGTAACATGATAACAATTGTCTTTCTTTTTCCTATTTCCTATTCCTCGCTACAATTAAATTTCATACGTTTTTTTACAACAGAAAAGTATTTTGCTTTCTCAAGTGAAACAACACTAAAAATGCTAGAAAAATTTAATAAATGAGAGAAATAAAATTTTGAATTCGGAAAAGAGAAAATGCTTGTCTTGCCACATAATAATTCAAAACAAATCTCCGTAAAAAGATGTTAACAACATTTTAACGTATAAGAATTTCGACGACTTGATAGGAAGTTTTCTAAATAAATGTAATAAATCTTATTTTCAGATAAGCCTTTACGTGACTATATACGATATGAATTGGATTTAATTAATAGAGCTACTGGTTTGCACTTCACGGAGATTCCCCGGCCCCCTGAAGATGATACAAGCAGATGGGTATTCTTCGTGAACAGAAAAGGTCAACAAGACTGCACTGATGTCTCATTCAAAAATTTTACTACTGAAGGCGTACAGGTTTATATATTTATAGCATATTCCAGAAAATTATATTAATTATGTCAATTAAACTATAACTTTCTATATTAAAATTATATTATAAAAAGTTATAGTTTAATTGACATCAATGCGATGACATAATATTAAAGAATTTAAAATTTTGTACATACGTTTCACAATTCATTTTTGTATACATACATTGTGAAATGAAAAATTTAAAACGAATACAAGTTGATAATATGTCTTGAACTGTTGATAATATATTTTGGGCAATAATTAAGTTTTTAATAGAAGCAATTTTGACGTTTTATTAAGAACATTTGGAAAAATTACGTATGGGCTGTAGACGTTCGATTAATTTTAAGAAATAGAACAAAGCCAAATTTAAATATTAAAACCTTAAAGTGATATCAAAAATTAAATTCTTTTTATCATCATATAAAAATATACTAGCAATATAAAAAAAATATGCATGCATTTATAAATTGTTACTTATAAATACCTAAATATTGTTTTTTTAGAGAGTTGTTTTGGGTTATGAATGTCTCGAAGGTGAAAATTTACCAGGAATTGTACTGGCTACGGTCGGAGTGCCACCCCAGCACAATGCTCCAAATCGGGACGAATTCATCGAAGTTCACCAAAAAAATATATTAAAAGGTAAAAATGCTAAATAATTTTCAAATTAATAAATGTTATTATTAACTTTTTATATTATTTTATTATAGACAGTGCCATGTATTCATGTAATTGATTATGTTAACACTGATCTTGGAAATATTTAATTATTTACAGATAAATTGTATTTGTTTGAAATCTTAAAAGATAACGAATGGCTTTTCCATAATTTGAACTACGATATAGAAAGTGCTGGTCATTACAATACCCACCAATATACTTCTAATGGAGCTGCAACAATAACGATTGTAGAGAATGAGGTGGTATTTTGTCATTAATAGCATAGCGTATTTAAAAAAATATAAAGTGGTAATGTTTTTGTATCTTTATGTAATTATCAGAATGAAAATAATTTACTTTTATTTCAGTTGTTAGATAAATTAGAAGGAAGTTATCACCACAGATTAAGCTTAATAGATATAAAAAAAATTAAAATGTTATATAACTATATAGCAAGGAAGAGACACATGCCGAAGTACGTAGAAGGATGTAATAAACTATTTAAGCCTGGTTCTAATATAAGTAATTTTCAAATACCTCAAGATGATGTAAAGCCCTTGAAAAAGCCTAATAAGTATCTCGGCAAAAAATCGAATAAAGAAAAGGGAAATGATAAAAAAGAGGAAACTGAATCTACAGAAAAAAACGTCATTGAAGACAAAAACACAACGGAAACACTTCTACTGGAAGAAACTCATAAAGAGAAGATTCTAGTAGGTAAATTGGAAGAAAATGAGACTGATGTGGAAGATAATAATATAAACGATTCCATTAACATTAACGATTCCGAACTTGAGGAATCAAAAAATGAAAATATTTCTACATTACACCATAAATCTAATAAGAAAAAAATTTTAGACGAAGAGGACTTTGCAACAAGTGAATAAAATATATGCACATAAAATAAATATATTTCAGTATTACTTTAAAATACTAAATCTCTTCTTTCTAGCTTATGTAAAGCTAGATACGTTGTCAGCACGATATTAATATAAAATTCTGTAATGTAATTATTATTCTTTATATTTTTAAAGATATAAAAAAACAATATAATTTTCTTATAAATATTTATTTATAAATTTAATATCTATCACATTAAACACACGTCTGTACGTCTCGTTTCACGTAACACGTCTCGCATATCACTTCGCAGCACCATTTGAACTGACAATTGCAGTTTTCAGCCTCCCTTACAGTCGTTTGTAGATAACCTCGTCGGCAACAGAGTTGGTCGCAGCTATCTGTTCCCGCTGAACTAATATTACATTGACGTCCTTCAGTTCCTAAAGAACCAGTTTTCAGATTTGGAGAGCAAAAATCTGGTGATTCTTCAGAATAAATTATATCTTTCTTCCCTGGTCTCTTGATATTGGGACTTTCTGGCATAAAACTATCGCCGTCGTTGCTGGATATTACCTGTAGATCAAATCAAACCAAATCAAATTAGCTTCACGCTGTATCTCGTACACAGCAGGGTAGGCAGAGGGTACCTAGAGTTAAGTTCCTCAGTTCCCCACTTTCCGCTGAATTCTGGTGTTGCGAGTAGAGTGGCGGAACTCAACGCCTCGCTTTGCCTCGACACCAGAGCCAAGAAATAAAAATATAAATATTTTATTTCAAATAATATTAATAACAACATTGTCACCTTAGCAGCACCTTCAAATCTATCACGCAGTCGGTCTCCTACTTCTCTAAAGGCAGGCATCCGCCACCAACAGGTCCTTAGCGTGCAAGAGCCTGATAGACCATGACATTTACACTCTACTTTCATGTAATTTTTTATCGCCTAAAAGAAAAAAATAAATGTTATTGTCAGAATTATACAGGGTGGAATTGTCAGCGCCACTTTAAATGAAACCACAGTTTTAACTACTCTATAAAAGCCTAATATAATTCGGAAAAAAAATAATTCTCAAAAATAAAAAAGTTTTTTTTTCAAACAAAATAAATAATAAAATTATCGTTTTAAAATAAAACGCCATTTGTAAAGTATAACATAGGCACGCACACACTTACCTGTCAAAGCAGCAACGTCGCTTACGTATGTGTGCGTCACACGAAATACAGGTATGGATAAAAATCGTGAAATGAAAAAAAAATCCTACGTCCAAACCGTTGAGGTACCTTGATTATTTTTTTTAATTCTGGGTTTGAAATATTTTACCCTATATGCAGTTTCAGTAAAAGAAGCGCAGCCTCTTCCACCCTGTATAATAAAGACGAAGAGAGTTTATTTACAAGTCGCATATATAAAATTTATAACATAAGAATTGTTTAAAAAACATTTTTTAACAGAAGACTATTAATTTTTATATACATATATTAATTAACTGTTATATTCCTAAAAACTTACCAACCTCCCAGCATTATGATTATGAAGTTTGATAAGAGTTTTTATATCGCTTTTCTTTCTGTATCGGCTATCCATGAACTCTCTGGACTTTTGCAAGCCGAAACGGACGTTATCACTGCATCCTCCCCATTGCCACCTATCTGTTTGTACAGGAGTGGGAACTTGTGGTACTTTTGTTCTACCACGACGTGGTTTTTGTACTTCCTAAAAATAATAACAATTATTTTTTTCTTCAAAAATATTTGTTTTAAGATTGAACTAAATTATAAGACATAATAGTTAACAACAATAAAGATATTTAAAGTAGATTATTTCTACATTTACTTAAAATTAAAAAAAAGTAAAAAATAAAGCCTTAATTAGTAAAATCGGTTAAACTAACCTTTTCACATGAGCATTCCAAAAGGGATCCTGCAGTACATGCTCTTGTAATAGCATAAGTGACACCGGCCGCCGTGATTGCATTCACGAACCCCGTTTCTCTGGTATCTAAAACAAATATATTAATTTATAGATTAAAATTGAAATTGTATTTCTCTATGTATGTGTGTCCTTATGATTACGTGTCAGGGCTCCGAACTTACGGGGACGGACAAGAAGCCTCAGTCTGGCCTCCAAGTTCCATTTTTTTTAAGAGCACCGATATATCCTAAGACAATACTACTTATATTTTTTTAATAAATAAAAAATATTTCGTTCTACGGTTTCATCTTAGAAAATAACTAAATTTTATTCCTACCTTAACATTTATTTAAAATGTTCAAATGCTTATAATAAATATTTCGACAATTGAAATCTTAAACTAAAAATAAATTTTAGTACAAAATATGAAATAGCTCATTCAAATAGCAATAAACCTAGAGATTACGCAATAACGTTTCACAATTTTATGAGCACCGCTGTCGATTCGTCACACCAATGCTCTAGGGCTTGTAGGGGAATAAAATGCTGAAGCATAAAGCACCAACACAATGAGTGAAGCTGTTGACCCAAAAATCAATATTCACACGGCCGCTGCAATAAACTACGATGGGCTTCACGAATCGAAGGCTGTTAAATAAAACATGTTGGCGTGACACACGGCTGCTAAGAATGATCAATATGTCGTATATAAGATTCAGCAGTGGACGAGGACAGGCTGATGATGATGATATAAGATGCATGCAGATAGTAAAATAATTAATTATTTAGGGAATACTTGGAGGGAGTGTGGAGAGTGGAGTGGAGAGTTCTCTGCTCCATTTGTATTTTCCGCTGCGCTCCCAACGCAGCGCTTTCATCGACACCAGAGCGAATAAATGAAAAATAAATAAAAAGTTATAATAAGATTTTCGGAAAACGGAATATATGCAGATCACATAGATTAGATGCCTCGTAGCAACGTTATTTAAATAATGAAAGTAAAGTCTGAATTACAAAGTAGGGATAAAAAAAATATTTTTAGACGTATAAGAAAAAAAATGTATTCTGCTAGCAAATCCGATCTTAATCAATATTTACGTTTTAAGTATTAATTTAGATGTTATAATTAAAAAAGTATGTAAAAAACCTAGGCGGTTCAATACTGTCTCCACGTCCATGTGTAAGCTAAAGGTGGCTATAACAATTAATGGTGGGTGAAACTGATGTTGGAATATTCAGATGGCATGAATAATGTGAAAATTGTTGTGCTCATCTCAATGAGCTTCGAACATCGTCTAAATGGACTCTGTTTAGGTCGATGACTTTATATCATTAAATTGATGACTTAAATTTGGATAGGTTCCTTAACAGGTTACTTCTGGCGTGTCTAAATTAACTGTAGACTTTAATAAAGTCTGCAATAAGTACTCTTATATAGAACCTGATTCGATTTTATAAGTACACATATCCTTCCTGATCCCCATTGATGTTTCAGATTAAATTTTATTAAGTTCATGTAACTTTAATTATACAGTTTATAATTATCCATTGACGAGATAAAAATTTTAACGGGCCATTCGTTGGTAAACTTTTGCGAATGACTTCTACGAAATTGCGTATAAATTAAAGAGAAAAGTAAGATGTAATTAATACCGACATGTAAGGAGGAAGTTAAAAATTAAATAACGTCGTGAAATTGTTACACATGTATTTTTTTTAAAATGCAAAGGAAATTGCAGACATATAGATAGCTTTAAATAATTTTAATAGTTGGACAAGCAGCCAGTATCGACTTACAGATCGTTTAATGTTCGTAATGTTCGGAGATTTGTTCTTAACTACCGTTTAAATAATAATTGAGATAAGCATCAGTAATAACAAATATTCTGATCTCGTTAGCTGTTTCGTACATGTAACATTTAAATATTTCTCTCATGATATTAAATATATAAACATAATGTAAATAAGTTATATATTTCCTTTTAATAAATATTTATATGCTCCATTTTGTCAATTGGACCTGGAAAGGACCTACAACCATGTGCAATGAGATGTTTCTTAAAAACAACGATGACCTAAGTATTCTTATGTGACGTATCAAAAAATATTGTAATATTGTTGAGTGTCTAGAAAAAATATATTTAGATATTTATTATTTAGCATAGGAGTTAACTCAATTTGTGATAATAGCAAGGCATTCATTAAGTTGAGATTAGATAAGCAGCTTACGCAATGCGGTGCAGTTGACAGGAGATGGGCATCGGGCGCGCCTATCGATCCCATGCTAATTGGCCCGTATACCGCGGAGAGCGGGGCTGTATCGTCGCCGCATTCCGCCATGACCAGACCGCCACCCGTCCAAAGAGATACAGCAAAATTTATTGCACAAACAATTTATATAATTGACGTGCGACAAAAAAGCGAGAGTGCACACCCATCCGACTCAGAATTCAGACGGTAATTACATCACGTCAGTGTTGTCGTCGGTGAATTTCATCAGTATTTTTATCAGCCAGATTAAATTTCGCCGGACATTGTAGGGGATATGCTTCGGATGGAATTATGAAAGGAATGTCAATTTCGAGATATTTCGCTAGTCGTTTAGCGGGCTATCGGGAAAAAAGTGGCGTCGTTGAAGAGGGAGGAGGAGAGGCGGCATGGGAACAGGTCCGCCCCGCGCGGTTGCTGTCGATACGACAACGCTGCTGCGACACTCAACCGTCATTATAAATCCGAGGCGGTGAGCTCAGAGCGAAGCATTCCTCGCGCTCCACCCGCGTTATGCGCTGTAATTATCGCAAAACGCGGTCCCGACTCGCAAATATGTCGTCGGGAACGAGGGACATGACATTCTCATCACCAAACGTTCCCGTTTTTCTATCGTTTCCAATCTCAAAATATGCACACTATCGAGCCACTCCCACGACGTCCATCAGACCTTATATTTGGGACTCGATGACGAGGCTTTTTGCCGTGTCCCCTATAAGAGTGTGGAATGTCGGTATTCGTGTCCATCTGAATAATTCAGCGAAATTGTCGATCAATCAATAAAATCGATGGATGAAATTGATTCACACTTGTAGATTGTATGGCTTCCATAACGCGTCGTGCGTGTTTTTGCTGTGCCAAAATGCTTGGAAGCCGGTCTGCCATTCAGAGCAGTCAATCAGGAGCACGTGCCCAGCAACCGTCCCTTGACAATGCTGTCTGCACTTTTCTCGGATTGGATAATTGACAACTAGTTTTGTTGCAACAAGTGCCTACTACAATGACGGTAGGTGGAACTTGGCAACCGGTTCTTGCAGGAAATACGCTGGAAACGCATGAATAAGATACAAAGGCACATTAATAAAGAAATACAGCAGTTATTTATCTTTATTTTATAGTGTTTTAAGATTGAATCCAGAACTATGGGCTGCAGATAAGAATATAGTAAATATATATTTCTATAACAGAAATTGTTGTAGTCACATAAATGGACAGAATTTGAAATAATCACTTATTAATCATTTTCTTTTATTAATTTCACCTATCATAAAAAAAAACGACTTAAACTAAACTTTATTTACTCGAGATCCGTAAATGAGTAAAAATCCACAATAAACTTGCTAATTGCTTAGTCATTACATGAGTTTACAATAATTCTCGCATTTATTAGGCTTATATGTATCTCCTAATCTTTACATCAAATGCATTATTCAACCTCCATGTCTCATAGATATATTCTGTCATTATTATACTTTTATGAAGTATTGAAAATAATGAGGTCTCAGCCATAGTTTCAAGGTAGGGCATTTCTAAAGTATTAAAGTCTGAATCACACATAATTATTGGTAATAAGCCCTTCCAATGTTTTTATGTTTGGCTGGGCCAATTACAAACATTAATCAATTGGAACAGCGACATAAATTATGTTGATACAAGAGAGTGCGAATACCGCGGAGTGCCGCGCATGTCAGATGATAAGCTTCGAGATCATCTACAGCCCATATGTGAAATCGTTGAGAACTTTGCAACTTAATTTTAATTATAACAAAACAGTTTAAGCGTTAGGTGAGAGCGTTTAGTTTCAATTTGTTAATAATCTTTAAATACAACAAAATTCTAAGAAGTTTTGAGGTGGTTAGTGGCGCAGAGGTACAAGCGTGCTACTGTAAACGCGACAGGTTGTGGGTTTGATTCCCACTCGAGGAAATGAAATATTTTATATTTTAATTTCTCTCTGGTAATAAGGCAAAGCGCGGTGTTGAGTTTCGCCATTCAACAGTCAAAGCCTCAGAACTAAGCGTAAAATAGTGTGTTAATGGGATCGGATTGTCTTAACACTAGGTTCCCTGATTCTCTCTGCTGACTCTGCGGGATTCAACGTACAGCTAAAGGAAATAAAAAAAAGAAGGATTAAGTCTTTGGAGTCTTTATACCAGTAATAGAGGCCTTCGACCGTAACTGAAAGGTAACTCCCGAGTTACCTTCGAAATCCAAAAGTCAGTCCTAGTTGATTTTTGTGACTCGTGTGCGGCATTCAGCTCTTCCACTTAACACGCAATGTCTTAAAAATTGGGTGGAAATTAAGGAATAGAGTATCTGAGCTCAAGGGAATACAACGTGAAGCTGAAAGGTTGAAGATTTATGTCTCGTTGCTTAAAATGTTACAGCAGTTATCACTGGTACCAAAAAATAACCGTTCTTTTTTCTCGAAATTAATGAATATAAATACATTCCCTTTCTTCATACTATCACTTGTACCACAATGACCGGACGTACGAAGTCCACTAGAAACTGATAAACTGAAACTCGCTTTCGATACCGATCGCTTTTCGCTCTGTAGTCAGGCCTTAAATTAACCGTTCATTCGCAACCCGCAGGAATTTTAGATTTGATACGGATGCGACACTACCGACACTACCTTTTTGTCTACTGTACCAATGGTATCTACCATTGTTGGAATAGGCTGATTAAAACTTTTTTTTAAAAGAATAACTTTTCTTTAGTTATTTAAATTTATATTTTCATTTCTTCCACTCAACACGCAATGCCTCCAAAATTCGGCAGGAAGTGGAGAATGGAGTGTATTAACACTAAGTTCCCTCTGTCTATATTGGGGATAATATTTTATCTTCACTTTTCTACTACATTTATACCAAAAGGAGAAATTTATGTAGTACTAGTTTGATTAAGTTTAGTGAAATTTGAACCTACAATCATCGTTTCTCATAAGATACACAACTAACTGCAGTAGCACCACGACGACGATGTAGATTAGCATAGTTTAGTAAAATTTAGTATAAGTCTTTTTCTACTTACCTTTGATCAAAATCTATTTACCTTAGATTAAAATAGTTATAAAATTGTGCATAAATAAAAAATATAAAAAATAGCCTCATATGAATTCTTGCACGTTACATCCACAACCCTGACATAAAGACTTGAGTGAAACATGGGATGTGATGTTTCCTAGCCGAGCTGTCAAGTATCGGGTGTCGCGCGAACTCACTGTCATAAACATGTGCGCCACCTTTACCACCGCGCAGGCAGTGCGCGCCGCTCATAAAACGATCTCGCCGTGTTTATAGCACTCGTAGTGACCACAGATTATATCTCTGTATTTTTGATTTAATTTAACATAGTATTTATGCATTGTGTTTATATATAGTAGATATATCTAGAATAAACTCGAAAGAAAGGCAATTACTTACAAGAAAAAAAAAAACAACTGCTAGCTACTAAAAAGCGGATCAGTTCAATACAAGGACAATACATCGAGTTGTCACCGCGACCGCATCGGAATGTTTAAACGAACGCGAGCATTTTATCTCATCTGATTAATTCAAATATTTAGCGCAATAAATACGGGCGGGGTGAGTGGGGGTGGACGGTCAGCGTCAGGGTGACGGGTGACAGCGCGGCCATTGTGACCCGCGGGCGATGCACGAGCAGCGTCAGCGGTGCTGATTTATCGACGTCCCGCCAGAGCGGCCGACGGGCCCCGCTGTCGCCGCCCGAATAAAGAGCATTCTCACGCTACCGAACGCACGCGAACGCTTACCTCTGCTGCGTATTTAAATTGAACGATCGTTTCTCATTCCTTTCCCCCAGATATTTTACGTCGGGTAATACGATACGACACTGGCCGGCTCTTTCTGCAGTTTTCGCGTTCCTTTTTCCCTTCGGCCCGCTATTGTTCACTTGTCAATTTCTTTAGCTAATGCGAGTAAGCGTCTCATTATGCGGGGCCGTGCGTCCGCGACGCGCACCGCGTGTTGTGACAGCAGCCACCCACCGGAAGGAGCCGAGCGTCATTCAGCCGCGCACAAAACGCGAATGCTTTATTCAAACTACCTCCAATGGTTCATTTCAATGGATTATGCCCTTTTAATGGGAATAATTAGCTTTGTTAATGCATAGGTACCAACAGGATAACGACAATCGACGACGTCTCCGTTACAAGTGTTCTGTGCAGTCAATTTCTGTACTTAACCTTTAATTAATATTAAATTAATTTAAATGAAACCAGTCGTGGTGTAGGGGCACAAAGAGTCAGTGTAAACCGATTGGTTGTGGATTCGAGCCCCGCTCGAAAGAATGAAATATTTATTTAAAGTTTACTCTGGTGTCGAGGCAAGGAGCGGCGTTGAGTTCCGCCAGTCAATACGCTATGCCTCAAGAATTCGACGGAAGGTGGGGGACGGAGTGCCTTAACACTAGGTTCCCTCTGGGTTCCTGCGTTCTCCTCTGCTGTGTGCGGGATACAGGATGAAGCTGATTTATTTATTTTTAAAAATAATAAAACGGATATAAAAGCTACATAGCTTAAAATGAATAAGAGAAATAATCAAAGAAATATGAGAATAAAACATATTAGTCACCGTTTATCAAGATTTAATAAGATAAAGGCATGTCAGTGACAGGCATACCTACAGCTGTACATTTTAAACGTTAGCCTAAAAAAAACCACAGAAGTCCTTCTTATATCTTTCCTTAATTATCTTAATAGCGCTTTGAAGGTAATCAATGCATGTACGTATGCTCCTTAAAGGTATTTTAAAGTAAAAAGTTATTGCGGACTCGCAGCCTATTTCAGCGTAGTGAGGGAATTTTCTTTAATTTGGCGTTGGCAACCGGCGACAGTGACAAGTGCGGGTTGTCGGGAGCTCGCGCGCGCCTGTCACTCGTGACGGACGGACGGACGGACGGCTGTCGTCGGGAAAGAGAAAAAATAAAAGTGGAATAACCTTGCACTTAGTGAGACGGATATATATTTTACAATCGAGGATAGAACGAGATGTTTGAATCCAACAAGACAAGCAATCTCGCGAGCTTTCTACGAGATGGCCGAAAGGTATGACCTTAACCAACGATTTTGTGCTTGAGACGTCGATTAGTTGAATGAGGACTATATATTATGTTTGAATTCGAAGACACTGACGACATTGTTCATTGAAATGTTGATAGGAATACGTTAAATATATTAAGTTTCCATTATTTCTTGAACACTTTATTATATTCTGATTTTTTTTCAGCTTTCCACTATCTTTCGTATGTAGCAAGATAGGGAGAGAGAGTGTTAAGACACTCTGCTCCACGCTTTCCGCCAAATTCTGAAGGATTTGCATATTGAGTGGAGGAAATCAACTGAAAACCATAGCAAAGAAATGAAAATATTAAATATTCAAATGGGAATCGAACCCTGTCAACCTGGCATTACAATCACTCGCTTGTGCCCCTGGGCCACGACTGGCCTCGGAACATTTTAATCGAACTTCGCTCACTAGATTGTTCAAGTTTTTACTTAATGACCTAAACTAAATAACATTGCAAAGATAAAAAAAACATAAATAAGATCTTTCAATTCAATATATTTTTAGTATTACCACCAATTGATAAATTAAAAACATATTAGTAGTAAGGTCAGCCCGAACATTTAAGATATTCCTCAAAGCCGTCCAAAATATCGAGCACCAGTTCGATTATTGCCATTAGCATATCTGGAAACGTATTAAGATGTACTTAAATTTTAAGTATTGTAAGTGGTTGAACCCGACCGATAATCGATATCAGAATAACGACCATTATCCGTGGAGGCTGGGAGCGACCACAAGAGTGACCAGATTAGATAGAAGGAAAACACTCCCCGGAAATTACACTATAATTAAGAACATTTACGTGTTGGGGGCGCCAAATTTATCGCCGAGTTTTTTGTTGATATGGAACCAACCGTGAGTATTTATGTGTGGAGCCACGGTACGTGTGAGGTCCGAATGCTGCAGTAGTCGGGTTATCGCCTGGTAATCTTTACGAGCCCCCGCTGACTCCTCTCGGCGAACTGTCGACACTTAATGGCTCTCTCAGATTAGTATACAGCTTGAGACTTCAATATTTTGGGAGTCCGTGTTTGTGGGTTTGTTTATAGCTTAATTAGGCTGTTTTGGTTAAGTGGGAGTGGGGCCGGAGTCGGTCTAGGCAGATAAGGTGTCGAGGTATTTACGATTTGATATTGTGGTGCTGACTTTGATTACGAGGTTCGGTGTAGTCGTTTTGTTTTTATCCAACTTTGTATCACCGCTCTCTTCAAACTAGGAGCTTTAAAGGATATTTTATGTATTCCTTTTAGATTTATTGATTACTTTAGTATTTACTTCAGTAGTTATTCGGTCCGTCTGTACTTTTTTGGTTTGTTTCTTTGAACGGAAATGATTATTACATTTAATATTGGCGTTAAAAGCAAAACGTGTTAAGACGATAATAAAGTCAAAGAACGGTTGATAATAAATGAGATTAATTTGAAGTAAAATATATTTATGAATATATCTAAAGCCTCATTAGGCGTTACATTACGCGTTCTACGGTCATTGGACAGTAAGTATAGGTATATGATAAAGCAATTTAAATAAAAATGAAATCCTTTTTCATTGATAAAGATTTGACACCGAAAAAACAACGAACCAAAGAATGCACGGAGTTACTAATGAAAGGGACCAATTAACGATGATTATTTTTTTCTCATGACTTATGTGATACAGCGGGTTTTAATCTTGAGATATTAGATATCATGGAGAGATTTTTCATTTTGTTTGTCGTACGTTTCTTATCGGTGTATTCGTGAAATGCAGGTTCATCTTGCTTATATTGTACAAAAACTTGGTTATTATATCTTTAACTTGCATATTCTTATAATAACGTCATAATTATATAACAAAAATTTTGCTATTTATGCATATATTTTATTATTTCATTTCACGATATATAATGACAAATAAACAATTTCCCTTCTAAACCCTTAACACGCTGTATATAAATTTTTCTTGTCACCAAGTGATAAAAATCCGGGACTAATTCAGTGCCGTGTGCGCCACCCATGGCCGTTCACATCAATTTATGGGCTTTTAACCTAATTTGTTGCTTTGCTCCCATACTAACCGCCCACGCCTCTGCCATCTTTGTTTAGCGACTGTATTAATTACAGATCCCATCATAAATTAGGAGATGATAATTTGATTTTAGGTTTAGGTTTATATGATTTTTCAATCATAGAAACCAACATGGGTGATGAACTTGGCGTTTTTATGCGTAAGAGTGTATGGAGGCATTGCGTGTTGTGCAGTGGAAGAACGTCGCGCTTCGCCTCATTTTCAAAACTAAGTATGAACTGAAAATTTTAAATATTACATTTCCTCGAATGGGACTCGAATCTATATATAACCTGTTGCATTTAAAAGTTTCACGCTTGTGCCGTTACGCCACAACTGGCTTATTTTACCAAAAACACGCAATCTGCAACTTTGAACGTACTTTCCATTCCAAAACAAAACATATAAAATGGAAATATAACTACCTAAGGCACGTTAATTACTTATTATTATTTAATATAGGAAAAATTTACAATAAATTTCAAATTATCGAGAGCATTTTTAAACAATTTCAGTTAGTTAAGTTATTAATATTAAATCACCGCTATCTTTCTTTGAATGTTAATTCCGGATTAGAACGCTGGACGGCTAACTGATAAAGTCATTAAAATTTATCAGCCATATTCTTTCATCTCACAATGTTAAAAATAAAACCAAGGTTAAAAATGTTAAACTAAAGTTTTATTTCCAGCTTCACGCTGTTTGCATGTAGCAGGGGTAGGTAAGGGGAGCCCAGGTTATACCTGTCGGAGAACAGTTCAGCTGGCAGGGAGTTCCACTCCTTTGCTGTTCGCATTAAGAAAGTGGAGGCGAAGCGCTGCATACGAAAAGGAGGAATATCAATGACATAAGGGTGAAATCCCATCCTACGTCTAGTGCCCCGCAGATGGAAAGGAGAAGAGGGTACCAGATCATGCAGCGCTGCTGTACACTCCCCGAAATGTATTGTATATGCCGACAGGCAAGCTACCTTTCGACGATGTTCAAGGCTTTGCAGCTTTGCCTTAACAATCGCTGTGTCGCCAATGAGCTTCTTGGCGCGATTTTCAATCGAGTCGCTAAAGTCGCTAGCTGGTATTTAGCAGATCCGTCCCAAAGGTGACAGCAGTACTCCATACATGATGTTTCATTTCCTCAAGTGGCAATCGAACCCATAGTCCCCCTTGTCGCGTTTATAGTCGCACGCTCTGGCCCATGCACCACATCTAGCCTCACCACATATATATAATGGATATAAAAAATAGATTACATTGTGGCTCATTGTGTGTCATATGATTGACTGTTTTTATATGACATTGTATTGATGTGAAAGATACATAACTCCGGATATATATAAATTATTTTCTTATTTTAAACAAGGGAAAATCCCACATACGTCTTTGTAGACAATGATTCAGTCATAAAATATTTTTTTACCTACTTGTTACTTTTATAGTACAATATATTATTATATGGGCCGTTGTGGCGCAGCGGCACAAGGGTGTGACTGTAACGCGACGGTTGTGGATTCGATCCCACTCGAGGAAGTGCAATATTTATTTACGTTTATATTTCCATTTCTTCGCTCTTGTGTCGAGGCAAAGCGCGGCGTTGAGTTCTGCCACTCGCTGTTCTGCAACACGCAATGCCTCCAGATTGCGGCAGAAAGTGGGGAACGGAGTGTCTTAACATTAGGTTCCCTCTGCCTATCCAGCTGTGTGCGGGATACGGCGGGAAATATTTTCGAGGCAGTAATTATTCCTTCAAGTGGCACTAGCTTGTTTCCAATTTATTGTCAAGATATGGGCTAAGGGATAAAACTGCTGTACCGAAAAATTGTTGGTATAATACCATTTTTGTTTTCAATGTGCAATATAGTACAGATATTAAAATAAAGAAGTTCAAACTGCATCCACCTGCTGGCAAGTGTTTTCATTGTAAATATGGGAGAAGGAAAAAAATAATGTAGTTAAACGTGTCACGAAATGGGTTCTAGTGAGAACTTCGCCACACCATCTATGGTCATACAGCTGTCATGTGTCAGCTGTCATTGTAATGTTTGTTTACCAAGGAACAAGCATTAACAAATTATTGCATGTCGCCAAAAATAATTAACAACAAATATTATGGGATAAATTGAATATAAAGAAATATAAATACTATATAAGCAAAGAAAACAATACTAACAATAAACAAAGAAGTTACTGGTTTAAGATTTTCCGTGTGCGGACGACTTGTTTAGTTATAACCGAATATTTAATCGTAGCATATTATACTAAATAATTAGAAAAACCATACAGATAAAAATATTTCTATACAACAATTTGCTATACTAGAATGGAATATTAATTTCTTTAAAATAATAGTCGTTTTTAGACTTAAGAGTGTAAAATTCCGTTCTTCCCGTTCCGAAAGGAATTTCAAGAAAACCTTTTACATACCATAGTTGCTTAGATAGTTGTAAGTCCGATAATATCTGTGTAAGTTACTCATTTAGAAAACGTATAACAATTTGAACGTAGCGAGACTTGAACCTGCGCCTAGAAACCGACCAGGCGCTTTGACCACTAAGCTATACGTTCTCATCAAGCCAGCCATCTCGTAATACAAAACGACGCAACTAAGAAACAAAGATATCAAATTAAGCTATCTCACTTAACAATAAAACAGTTAATTATGTATCTTACATTAGCAGAATGGCTCCTGATAACCCAAAAGCCACAAAAAATAAGCGTTGACATTTAAATCGACTCGTATTTCACATTGGAATAATATATAGTCAAAAATAATTTGTTACTGTTTTTTCTTATGAACGATAAAGTAGCGATAATATAAGCTGTAAGTCCTAAAATACTGGTAAGGTGAAGTTTATAAATATTTTGTTTTTACGAATTTTCGACATATACCACTTAATTTACACTAATGAATACCAAATGGATGCACGATGACATCTAATGACCTGCAACTCCTGCATACCAATTATTAAATATATCGATAATGCAATCTTTTAATTTATATTGACAAATGTTTCAAATGTTTTATGTTTATTAACAAAAATTTCAAGTTTTATATCGTAAATTTTATTCTTTTTTTTTCTTATATGCATGTCTGATATATTATTGAAACATCGATAAATCGTTATCGCATCTCTAAAATGCATGAATTAAACGAGTGGTCGAATAAAATCAAGTCTTTTGGGCTAATCGAATTAGGCACTGATAGTTATCTGTGCAATTTAACACATTTTGCATTCTTTTGTCCATCGGCTATTAAGCGGGCAGGTAGCGATCCCTCGCCCGCTAATATTGATACCCAAATACGTTTTATAATTTGATTGTTTGTTTCAATATTGGAAACGTAACCTTTGTGTTACAATAGAAATTGTGTTTTGTCTATTAAATTCAATTAAAAATAAGAATTTTATTGCCAATATATGAAATGTTCTTGAAATATAATGTGTGTGTGAGTGATATTCTTAATTACGATTATCCTAATTCTGAAAAAAATGACAATCCCCCAATAATTGTTCTCAACGCTTTTGTTAACTAATAAGAAAGAAATTATTAATAATATTTTTTTCACAATAATAACAGGCCATTGTGTAAGATGGTGTCTGAATATAAATGTGATAGTTGCGATTCAATTTTTCAGCTTCACGCTGTATCCCGCACATAGCAGGGTAGACAGAGGAAACCTAGTGCTAAGACAGTCCCATACTCCAATTTCTGCCGATTCAACTAGAGGCATTGGATATTGAGTAGCGGAACTCAACACTGGAATATTATTACATTTGGAAGATAAACGGTAAACTCTATGATAGACCTCTTAAAAAGGTAATAAACCAGTTGAATCTAATAACATAAAAAATGATAACCAATAGCCTACTAAAAAACAGCACAATTACATGAAACAATAAGCAGGATACGTACGTTTCATATTATTTAGTGAATTAAATTTTAAAATGATGAACTCATCGCACACCTTTCTAAATATCGATTCTCCTAATAAACTTATCGTTATAATAAATCCGTGTTAAAACCGTGTTATTCACTTTTATGGAGTGGGTAATAAAATAATAAAATTAGACGTATAAATAGTGATGGTAGGTACAATAAACAGAGGTCGATGTTAGAATACATTAATAACAATATAATGTGAAAAATTTAAATTCATATTAATATAGATAATTGGCGTGTCGTGTTGATATTTTTATATAGATGAGAGAATGAGAATATTTGGATTTATTGAGAATTGTGTAGGCTTAGTTTTAGCTTCTCTTGCTGATAGGATTCTGGATTATAGTTGATTCGAATCATTCACAACGCGGTGTTGAGTTCCGCCCGAGTGTCTTAACACTAGGTCCCCTTTGCCTACCCTGCTGTGTGTGAAACTGATAATTATATGTCATAAAAAGTACTAAATAAATAGAAATAGCGCTAACCTCTCATTAATATTTTCCTCATGCTGCGTCTCTGCGTGGTACAGTTCCACCGACGGTTTCTGAACTGGTGGGCGCACTCTGTGGCTCCCAGCGTCACTCCTCGACTGATCTCCTTTAGCAGCCCCGTCTCGTTCCTACAGATCTGGGCTAAGCGGCCGCGCGTCCGCCGGTTCTTCTTGCACACCATACGAGGGTCCAGAATCACTGCGCTGCCAGACGCCCTGAACAAAATAATATTTTCAAGTATACATAGTTGTCCGATCTTGCAACACATTAAGTAAAAATATATTTTATTTATTACATCATTTACGTCGTGGGGCTGGGGCGCAAGCGTACGTCTGTATACTCAAAGGGTTGTGGGTTCGATATTCGGTAGCCACCCGAGGAAATGCAACATTTAATATTTTCATTTTCCTCGTCCTGGTAACGAGGCAAAGCGGCGTTGAATTCCGCCACTCACCACGCAGAACCTACAAAATCCAGTGGTAAGTGAGAAACGGCACTTCCGTTCTCATTAAGACACTTCCTTGGGAACTGTCTGAGTAACGGAAGAAGATCTCACTGCTCATCACACAATATTTAGATGATTAAAAATGCGCTTTTGCAAAAATAACATCTAAATAAAATATAATTATTCATTAAAAGATATTTACTTATTCGTCTAGACGGTGTTAATTAATTATCTTAGGTGGATCATTTGTATCTGTATTTAAGTTTTTTGTAAATTTGATAAAGTATGAGTAAATATCAATATAAATAAAATATGTTAACCTGCTAAAAGGTTTCTGAACGAAATGTGTCTATCCAAGCGGATAATGGATCTGACCACTGACCGCATAACATAATTGGGTTAAATGTTATATAAAACGACACTGATTCCACTAAAGATATGTATATTGAAATATGTGAAGTTCTATTAAACAAAAAAATGCTTAAATTTTTATTTATTTTTAGTATTTAATTTTATAATAAATCAGTATTTGATTCAACATAATATCGATTAAATATTTTTGAAAGTTTACAAAATAAATAATTAGAATTTAATTTATAATTAGCTCAACATGTTTACGCTTTCAATTCACTTTATGTAATGATAAAGTGAAATGAACTACCTTAAACACCCACTCAATTTCAAAATCAGAACGTTCCTAATTACAGAAACGGTCGTAAAAACCGTCTTACTACAAGTAGTGTTGTGCTTCGGACCGGTAAATATCGATTTACGATCCGCCACGGGCATCGAGGAGAGACGCGCGCCAGCTCGCGCTGACTGATCGATTGTTTACTCGATAAGAGTTCATTGTCAGAGCATCGAGTGCGAAGCTAGTTCGAATAAATTTAGACGTGTCTAAAGACTTTACCGGGAACCCGATCCCGCTCGATATTGATCGATTAACGTAACGATATCGATATGGATGTCCGATTAAAACTGAATTCATTGAAGATTGTCGCTAGTTGCGAGTACTTCAAACCAGTTCATTTCCACAGATGAAATCTCTGATAAGGCTAAGAAACTGTTATTTATTTTAATGTATTCTTAATAATAGGAATAAAAAATATATGTACCTATATAATTTTAAATTAAAATGCGAAGTTAAATATTTATAACTTGTCAAATTACGTGATGTGTTTTGTCAAGTGGATCATATAAATACAAGACAAGCAAATTCCACTTTTTATATAATGGCGTACGTGGTAAGCGGATATCAGGTAAATTAGACTTATTAATTTAAACGTTTATCTTATTGAGATTCAATTATAGAATAATGGAAGAAACGAGTTTGTTGAAATAATATTATTTAAAGCTAAAAATTACATTATGTTATTAAAAAATCTCATGGAGCTTCTTACATAATATTACACAAAGCTACGAGTTTATACATTCACTGAACATGCCACCGCGAAGAGAATGAAAGAACTATTTTTTGAAGATATGAGTGAATGAAATTTTACTCGTTCTCTAACAAAGTAAATAATTTGGAAACATACCTGATTACTCATCGAAACTAAAGAATTTATAGAAAGACGTGTTCATAGACTATTATAAACAACTAGTGTTCGGCCTTGCCGTTTTACTACAACAGTGAAAATGCTACAATAATAAAAGTCAAGAGGGGCTAAGTTATGAGTCGTGGAAGAAATGCAAGGCTTCCATTAAATAATTTTATTAACCTGATACGCCTAAACAATTTACGGAAATTTCGCTATAGGAATTCTGAAGATCTTAAAGGCCGTCGTCACGTAGTGGTAACTGTAAGCGTGACGGTTGTGTGTTCGATTGCCATATGGGGAAATTGTATTTTAAATTCCTCGTTTTGGTAACAAGCCTCCTAGTAACTTTGCCTATCCTACTAAATATATGCGCGATACATCGCGAAGCTAAAAAAAAAACAAAAAAAGAATTCTGAAAAGAATATAAATACAACTAACTACAGACAGACATAATCAAAACTAATAATAAACTTTCCAAATCACATACGTAAAGGGTCAATTTAAAAATATCCAACATATACGAAGAAGATTCTCAGATTCATTAACAAAGTTTACATTAGTTGAGTCAATCGACAAGTGGCGGGTGAATGGGTGCGCGTTGACACCTCGTGGATTCAGGATTCATCTCTTGAAAGTTGAGATGCTTGGGGATGTGTGCGGTCAGCATCAGCGTTTGGTATTGTTTAATATTGTCATTTATGTCTTTGTGTTTGTAATTGTATTTATGTTATCAATATTTATAATAAAAATTGACATATCTGTATGTATATTTAGAGGTCAGTCGTGGCCCAGGGTCATAAGCAACGTATGTAAACGCATTAGGTTGTGGGTACGATTCCACAGGAAATGCCTCCAAAATTCTTTTCTTTTTTCCTTTTCCAGGCGGGAAGTGTAGAACGGAAGTGTTTTAATGCTGACAGAGCATCTTAACAAATTCCGAGGTTCTCTCTGCCTACCCTGTTATGTGCGTGATACAGCGTGAAACAAAAAAATATACTGGTAACGATCTGAAGCATTCATATATGGATAATTTAAATAACCTAATACGTTAACACTTATTTGAACAAATTACAATGTATCACACACTCATATTTTTAGCTTAAAAATGAAATAATAAATTTGACATATATTTACTTTAATAACTGTCACATCGCACCGGCGTAGTTATAAAATCCGTCAATAAGTACTTACAGTTTATTTTGGCTTTAATTTAAGTATATCTTACTGACAGTAGAGTTTCAGTGAACTAAGAAAACCGTATCACATTGTGCTTAATAGAATTTAAACTCTATTAGAAAGATATAAGGTTCATATTGTTTTTTAATGAGGGTTAATGGAATAGTGCCAGGTCGGTGACAAACCTCTGTCTATCCAGACGAATAAATTAGCTGTGATAAGTTGTATGTCAATTAATTATTCTTCAAAGCACCATCTGGTGGAAAGTCGGTTAAGCGCGGCGAGGAAGTCACCTGATGTTGGACAGACGGAATTTTATGATTTGTAATTTTATTTAAACGGTTGTTGTAATATTGTTTTGTATTTAAGTAGTTTTAATATTACTATAGTTTAATTTGATTGGGCCTTATTACAATTTTTTTTCAAGAAAATTTAATAATTTCTTGACAGATCAAGACCCAGATTACTATTATGTTATTATTATTATTACAAAAAGTTCTGGATCATCAAACCATCAAACCAGCTTGATAATACCATTTTTTTTTTCAGTTTCTCACTGTACCCGCAAATAACAGAGTAGGCAGAGGTAACCTAGGAACCTAGTGTTAAAACACTTCGTTCAATCAAGAAAGTTCCATTCTCCTGTGAACTCAAGGCCGCGCGTTGTCTCATTAACAGAGTAAGGCTACATGTCGATCTAAAAGTTATAAAAGTGCATCCAATTTTATCTACACATTTATTTAACAAATTAAAATTTACAATCAAGATGGCATCCAACCTAAATTTTCCGAATATCTTTCACACCTTTCACACTCACATCGTAACAGCCGTGACCTACGACAACATTTGGCAAGAACAGTTTCATATAAAACAATCAGGAGGCACTAATTACTGATTATTTATTTTACACCGTTTATTTATTCAGCATATTTCGTTTCTACATATATATAATATAGTACAGTCGGTGAGTTGTGACCGACTTGAGGTTAGCTATAAATAATTGCGAAGATTTGATTTTAAGATTTTCCTTACTTATGATTACTTTCTTTCCGGGTAAACAATACGCCTAAGTTCATAAAGCCTCACTTCAAGTCGGCCACAACTCGTCAAACGTACTGTACAATGTAAGCTTGGCCTGTTTTCGTACTACTTCTTGAAACTAACGCTGGCATTTACTATTGTACAGACTGTGACGAATGGATTTGCCATTGACATTATCAAATGAGATCTTAACGGCTTCTCTTAAATTAATTCATATTTAAATGATTTAGAATCTTCCTGTTATATATAAATAAATTGCAAATTATAATTTTTATCACCTTAGAACAGTTAGGGTTTTGCTGTAGTGTTGATTTGTTGAGGCAAGGGTCTTACGGGTTCAAATCTCACTTAGAGTATGTTTATAATTATAATTTTTGGGTTCACCGACTGAAGAAAATGCAAAACAAAATAAATATTGAAACTGTACTGTCATTGGCTAATATGGTCATTGACTTGTAGAACAAAAATTTAATTTAAATTAATTAATTAAATTTTCACAGTTCAAATCTTTCCCAAACGTCATAAATATACACAGAAGATGAAAAACAAAGTGTCCTAAAACTAAATTCTCCCTCAAAACCCTAAAAAAGCAACTTAAAACGTGATACCCTTACAAAATTGGTACCTACTACCTATATATCCATATATACAATCAAAGGAACTAGTTCATTTAGCACCAGAGCGAGCCTGTCTGTCGCGCACGGCGGCCGACCGCCCGTTTGTGCTGCGTTTAGCGTGCGCCCGCTAACTTGCGTGTCGCTCTGATATGGAGTACCATAGATTATGGGAATACGAATGTACAAGTTTAATTGATGCTGTTGTCAATATGTGGTTTATTAATATAATATCTATATATTATTAATAATACATTAAATTATAATAATGGAAATGAATGAAACTAAAAACGGCGTTGGTATTTCATACATAGTTCTACGCTTGTATCCCGCTTATTATAGGGATTATGTGACGAAATCGTTCACTTTCTATTAAATTTTAGATACATTGCGGGTTGATTGGCGAAATTCAACGTCTCAACATTAGACTAAATGCATTTAACTCATTGTAAAATATTAACTAGATATTTCAGGTTTTCAGTACACCTTTATATATTATTATATTCAATTCTAAAAAATCAGCTTAGTTAAAATCTTGTAAGCATTTTTTTTATTTTTATTAAAGTTTTTTTAACATATTAAAAAATAAAGATATAAAATAAAATACTTTCGAATTGAAAAAAAAAGCACTTGTTACCTACTTGAAATTACTATAACAAGAGAGTTGTACTCAAAAGTAAAAAAATACTCTTTAAATAAAATAAAATAGTTCTATCCTATCTACATAATAAATAATCTTTGTGAAATAACATTGAATGGACTGAACGCGTCATTGTGCGTAGCTTCAGCAATTATCGCGCGCACCCATTATGGCGCTAAAACGGCTTGTTGTAACCTATATTGAATATATAACGTCATAGAATATCACGAAATATATGTAAAATCTATATGAAAAGATATTATATACTATTATGCTTGTATATAACATATTAATGTTTATTTAAATGTCTTTTTAAATCAAATGAATTATTAAAATAGTTTGAAGACACAGAAAAGAAAGTACAGTAGCGTTACGCTTTCCGTTCTTGCAGGCTAGCCCGCCAGATATCAGCCTGAAGATACAAAAGGAAAAAAAGCAGGCAGATAAATGTTTAAATAAACACGAAGGTTGTTAGTTCGAATCCCTTTGAAGAAATATTTACAATTATCATATACATACATACATATTATCATATTTTTCATATTTGAAATAATAATGTGCGTATTTTTAATTCACTACTATGTAGTACCACAAATTTTTTTGGAAAGAAGACAACGGGCACAGTGAAATGAAAAAGCTATAAATAGAAACAAAATTAAATTTAAATGTAAATAATACAATAGTATAGTTTCTCTACAATTTTCAAGCTTTGTCTTGTTACCAATAATGACTAACAAAATGAAAATAATTCATTGCCTCGAGTGGAAATCAAACCCGCAACCAAAAACGCTATTCCTCTATGTCATGCCATCCTCGATGATCATACCAAACTTTCAATTCCTGTATGAAATATCAATGTAACGCTTTCGAAGGCGTAAAAACCTTAACAATGAGCCCACAAACGACTCGGACCCAATTTTAAACTGTTCCACAAACATCAAAAGCATCAACATCTATGATGCTGCATCTAAAACGTTGTGACAATATTGCTCATCGCTCCAAAGACTTTTAAAAGTGTTTACTTTTGTTCAGTGACAGAACTATCTAGTCTGACTACGTCTGTTGACAATCACTACTTACAAAATAACTTAGTCACTTAATAAAATCATTATTTCTTATTAAATAGAGTAGAAAATAGCATGTATCGACTGTAAAATATATTTCTAGTTGGTAATGGTAATAATGTTTACAGTTAAACCGTCATGTAGTCGCTAATCGTTTAGAAGTCACAAGTTAGCGCCTCGCCCGGTGTCCGCAAACAGTGTCATTCAATGTCTAATGTCAATGTCTGGATTGCTAAGCGCTCCTGATGGGTGAGCACACGCTGTCTCACGGCCGCCGTTCGCGGGGGTGGTCGGTTCGATTATTTTCTAGACATATTTTATGATACAAGTTTGATGGTATGGCAAAGTAATTATTCATTTGATATTGATCGCGTTAATCGATGGCGATCGTTCGCTTGTTTTAATAAGACAGCTTGCTTGTTAAAACTGTTTTGCCATGTGTAGGGTCTAGGTAAAGGTGTATTTTTTTTTATTTTCGCTGAATAGGTTATACATAGGTTTACGAAGTCTAATTAAGCAAATTGAGGCATTATATACAGTCATTTCATACTGCAAGACGATCATTGAAAGTCGTAACAAAAACAAACTATAAAATTTTCTTTAGTTTCACGCTCTATTCCGCATATATTAGAGTAGGCAACGGGAACCTAATTTCAAGATACTCCATTCCACCACATTTCACCAAATTTTCGAGACGTTTCGTGGTGAATAACAGAAGTTTTCTTTACTCAAAAGACTTTTAAACCCAAATCTATATTTTTATACTGAATTGCATAACTTATCAATAAAATTGGGCAAAATAATAAACTTCTACCTTACCTGATACGCAAATACATTAATGTATCAATTAATCGAATGGAAATGAGTTATGATGTTGAAATACAGTATTATTCAATAGTTAAACCAGATTTAATGACGACTACGGGCGTGTGTACAGAAATGGTGCGCGTAATAAAATGTTAATGCCCATCCACATTTCATTTTGTCCCAGAAATACTGAACTAATGTATATATTATAACAAATTATTGTTTTTATGTTATTATAAACAAATGTTATTTAACGAAAAGTGGAAAATGGAAGTGTCTTAACACTAGGTTCCCAGTTCTCTCTATCCTGCTATGTATGGGATATAGCCTGAACCGAAAAAATACCACAAATATCCATCATGGCGTAGCGGGACGGTTTTTACCTGTAAAGGCGATAGCTGTTTGTTTGATTCCCATTTGAAGTATTACATTATTTACAGGTTTTCTCTATAATAATATAAACTGTGATTTCCACCATTCAATTTACAATGTCTTATAATTGGACTTGAAGTGGGGACCAGAATGTCTTGACAGTAAATTCTGTCTGTCTCAATTTCAATATTAAACATGGATGAATGTATGGACATGGAATTCTATGGACACTTAACGCGTTATCGTTAAGTTACCTCAATTCACTCAGGTTCCATTGGTACAAAATGTAAGAAAACATTAAAATTATTCTAATGATCTTGAATGTAAGTACCTACTACATATCGTAATGACTTCATCTCAATTTATACCATTAAAGCATTAAACGTTTTTAATAGTGTAGTTTTAGTAGTTTCAAAATTGATAAGCTTTCAAAATGTTTTATTATTAAGCTACCAAAACAGAATTTATAATAAAACATGTAGTTTTTTCTAATAGTTCTTTTTATTGTGGGAAAGAGAGAGAATTTAATAAGACATTATTAAATTTATTATTTGACATTTAGGTGCTTATCGTAGAGGGTAATGTCTGTAAATCTTGATTTTGGGAAGTGGTAAGTACTCGTACCTCTATTAAATATCGTTGAATTTATTTGAGAACGATGTTTGTATGTATTTTAGAGGCCAGTAGTGAAGCAAGGCACAAGCGTGTGAATAAACGCGAAAGGTTGTGGTTTCAATTCCCTTTAGTGGGAATTAAATAAAAAAAGGTGCTAAAAAAAGAAGGTATACTTATATTTGACGTCATAAATATAATATATTAAATGTATTAAATACTAAAATTTGTGATAATATTAACTAGATCAATTGTAAAATGAATTTGTGAAGTAAGCTTGTACTCTTTACTTTGGCTGTATAAAAAAATATTTTACGAAGTTGGACTTGAAGAATGTAAGTAAAAGAGGCATTGCCATTACCACTATTAAAGCTACATATTAAGTACGTTTACTAAGAATTCAACTAGATATCAAATATTTTTTTAACATTCCATCGATACTTTGCAAAGTATTTCAACCAGGTACTTATAATTATATGATAAAAATGTCAATATAAGTATTTAATTGGCGTAGATCGTCAAAAACACTATCAAATTATGTTATTAGGGCAGAGTCGACTGGAAGTTTCTAATTAGAGGGTAATTATTAAATTATCTATAGACCATGTGAGATTAGGAAACCGGTGTTGTGACTGGTGTCTTGGAACGGATATTACTGTGTTTATTAATTTATAAATCAGCCTCACGCTGTTTCCCGCAGCGCAGGGTAGGCAGAGGGAACCTAGTGTTAAGACACTGCGTTCCTCACTTTTCTGCATAATTACTAATAGTTTTATTGTATGTGAATATATCATATATTATATTTTCTAATATAATCAAAAAATATATAATAAATTAGCTATAATACCTAAATTTAATAATTATAATAATTTTTGTGCCCTTAATACTCTTTACATTACTAGAAATGTCTTCTATACCTTTGTTGTATATTTTTTGTTTTTACGCTTGGTCCCGCTTGTAGAAGTGTAGGCAGGGATAACCTAGTGATAAAACACTCTGTTCTCCGTTTGCCGTAATTGGAATCAGGGCGTTTGAACATACAACTATCACATTCCCGGCCTATATACGATAACAAACATAAATCCAGACATTCATATTAATATAACAAAAGCCAAGCTTCCTAGATATTAAATTTCAAAAATTCGAACATATAAATCAAAGGCAAGACTTAAACATGTGATAAAATTAAAGAATGTTACCAAAACAATGTCGCCTTAATAGATCTGGTGGCTGTTAATGTTAAATAAATAAATTAATTACCCAATAAATCTTATATGTAGATGCGGATTCGAATCCACTCATTAGGAATTAGATAGTTTAGTAGATATAATGGAACGACTGAATTATTTAAATGTTATTGTTTAAATTAGTATAGTTTTTGATATAGTATGTTTGTATGTATGTATGTATCTTTGGTGTCGCTCGTGTGCTTCTAAATAAGCCATTATAATTTGTAAGAGGTTCATTTTCATATTTTATTGATTGTTGTCTATGTTTTGACGTTTTTATTTATGTTTATCATTAGGAATATGTTTGTTTTTTATTTATTTTAGGTTTAAACTGTGCCTGTTGATCTGGGAACCTGGTGTTAAGATTCCGTTGCTCACTTTTCACCAAATCCTCAAGGCATCGCATGTTGAGCGGCGGTACTCAACGCCGCGATTTACCTTGATGCCAGAGCAATGGAATGAAGATATAAAATATTTAATTTCTTGGAGTGGGAATCGAACTCACAAACGTTTACAGTCGCACGTTTGTTCTCTTGTGCCACAACAGCCTCTTTTTCATTATGTAGATTATTATATATTATTTATTTTATTTTACTAAGTTCTACAATTAAGGAGACAAAAACACTATTTACTTTATAAACTAGCCAACAGGTTTCAACCAATAGGTACACTAGGCACCAATTTCCAATACAAGAATTATATAAACTAGATAAAAATTTGAAAGTCGCTAACAAAATAATTTATTATATCAATCAAGTTAATCACTCCTCGATCATAGTGATAGCAATTATATGAACTAAATATAACATAGTATATGTATTAATTGGAAGTGTGGCTGTGTATGTTAGATCCGCTATTACAACTTGGATGTATTAAAATAAAAATGTAATTAATTAAGTAATCGATGTTTTAGTTCTATATTGAATCGTGGGCGAATGGAATCAACGGGTTGTGTACAGATGTTGTGTCTCAAATATATGTATGTATATCTTTTCTTTTTCTTTCACGCTGTATCCCGCTTTTAGCTGGATAGATATTTTCGGTACTCAATATTTTATCTTCTTGCTAGAGCGAGGAAATAAAAATTTCATTCTTTCCAGAGTGACTTGAACCACTAATTGACCTACCACTACCGACATGTTTTGCCTTTATAATCTAATGATGATGATGAATAACGAAAAGAAGTCTGAAAAGTATCAGAGTTATATGGTAATATAAAATGTCTATATTATACTATCGAAAAAATATATTTATAATGATTTTTTAATACAATTTGTTAATAAAATTAATTATATTATGAGTCACAATGTCTGTACAATCATCAGCCACACCCACGTCGTCTGCTGACATCAACTTTTATAGTCAATGATTTTAATGAAAGGCTTGATTGGTCAAATGATCAAACATATTACATAAAATTGATTGAAAAATTGTAGAAATAATCGTAATATCTATACAAATATAATAGCACGAAGTAAAAACAGCAAAATTAAAAAATAAAGTAAGTCAAACTAAAAGTGTTAAATCTTAACTAGAATTAACTTAAGTTTAATAAAAAAATACAGGTGTGTTGTTTTCTTATTAAACTACAGAAACTTATGAAGATAAAAGATATTTTTAGGGTTCCGTACTGGTTACGTGCTTTCTTGCTATAGTGCGGAGCCTTTCGTGCCGCCGTCACACTTAGCCGGTTTTTATTTTATACGTTTATCAACCACAGGTTGTTATTTACCAAAAAAAAATCATTTGTAAATACCAAACTAAAAAGCGACGATTAATATAAAAATAAGAACAAATATATATACATTAAATCATATTATAGTCTATTTAATATATCAAAGATCACGGAAGTTGTAAAAGGTTTTAAACTAAAATAAACACTCGGTTTATCTCACGGCTCATCAGTGCCTTGGATATAATCTAATTGTCACTTCGATGCTCTAGATATCTGGGGAACGTGACGACTGTGTTAAACTACACACTTTTGACTCAGCCATGACCGAGATCTTATCGATGAAATTGAATATTTTTTGTATAAATGTATATAAAGGAAATAAAATTTTATTACATTTTAAGTAATATGTATTTTTTCAGCTTCACACTGTATTCCGCATGTGGCAGGGCATAGGAAAGGCAAGTGTTAAGACACTCCACTCTTCCCTTTTCTCCAAATTCTGGAGGCATTACTTGTTGAATGACGGATCTTATCGCCCAAATTTACCTCGACACCAGAGCGAAGAAATGAAAATATTAAATATTTTGTGGCCCTGACTGGCCTCATATACTGTTAATTTACTTTAAAAAGTTTTTTTTATACAAATATCAATAAAGAGTACCTACTAACTTTCTTATAACCACTGTTCCAAAAAAAAATTAAACTTTATTTTATTAAAAAGAAGTGAAAATATATGAAGTTTTATATAAAAATCCTTCATTTAAATAAAAGTTAAGGAAATTTATCAGTCTTTCGTTCGATTTCCTCTTAAAAGCTCGTGACGTCACGTGACATTGTTCAGGCTTCATGTTAAAATCATTAAGTATGCATGACGCATTTACGCGTCATCGACGAACGTCAGATTCGTTGAAAACTTTCAAAACGATATATTTTTTATAAGGTAGTCCAAGACTTGGGAAATACATAATGATTAATATACGCCATCATTATGGACTTCCATGTAAAAAGAAGAAATAAAATAAAACTAATATAATTTTAAAAACAAAGATTAAATTTAATAGTTTCATTTAACATGTGTTACAATCGTGAAAATTAAACATCTTATAATATAATTTTCTTTCTTTCGTTCAGAAAAGACTTATGTATATTAGACAGACAAGACAAGACAAGACCTATATTATATACATAAATGTAGCAATAGTTGGGAACGTAGTGTCTTAACACTAGGCTACCTCTGCCTATCCTGCTATGAGCGGAATACAGCATAAAGCTACTTTTTTATTTATTTCTGTAATAGTTACCTAAATTAACATCTAAAAAAGTTACACTTTTAATTTTATATTTACGAGTTTCTTACAACTTAAGTCACGCTCAGAGTCAGTTACATATACCATTCAGAACATGTAAATTTATTTTTGATAAAAATAGCATAAGAATAGTCCAATTTATAGTCAAAAAATATCTTTAAAGTCTTAAAATACGTACATGTTATAACATGACATGACATGTCTTAAAATATGTACATGTTATACAAAACATAGCTACAGCTGGCACTTTAGCACGTTTACAATGTATGAAATTGACAAAAAAATATCTGTAGTATTCTTAATATTCTTGTTTAATTAATACTCTATAACTACTATAAAAAGTGGTATAGTTTACTTTTAATGATTGTAGGTTCGAAGCCCATTCGCATAAATTATTATATTTATAACATACGCTTTTATCTAGGTAAAATAGGACATTGGGTTTCGCCATATGATGCAAAATATTTGTAAATGAGAAGATAATGGAATTGAACAGACCTTAGGTAAATGCTTAAACTGCAAAATTCGGAAGTTATTCACATTAAATAGAAAAACCGGTCAAGGACCACCCGGACAGATCCATCGACGGTTCCGTACCAATTTTAGGACCTGAATATTTTACTTTAATTAATTTGATATTGATTAATACATCCAGGAGACAAATGCTCTTGACAGACGAACAACAAAGCGATCAACAAACGGAATTGTTATAGCCGTTTTTACATTTTAAGTTACGGAGCCCTAAAAAAAAACAAAAAAAACCAAATTAACATAGCTCCCTTTATCACCACCATAACAATTTAATAATTGATCGCAAAATATAAAATTAATTAATACGGCCCATACGCTGCCATAACATTGTATCCGACGCCTCACGAAGCATCAATTTTTACTGACTGGACCGAAGCTCCTAATTTAAGGTTCTTGATTAATTGCAAATTAAACTGCCGGCCGCCGTGCTCGCTCCGATATGACTTTATTGAATTTTATGCTGCGTGATTTATGCGGGCTCCGAATATTTATTATCGATATCGGATAAATATCGATTACCCATTCGATTTTGTGTAGGTTTGGTGGGTAGTGTAGGTATGATAATTGGGGGGAGTTGGAGGTTATAAGTACTTAGTGAGTATTATATAATTTAAATAAGGCCAGTCGTGGCGCAATCGCACAAGGGTGCGATTCTAACGCGAGGGTTATAGGTTCGATTCCCACTCGAGAAAGTGAAATATTTATTTACGTTTATATTTATATTTCTTCGCTCTGTTATCGAGGTAAAGCGCGGCGTTGAGTCAACCACTCAACACAACAAAGCAATGCCTCCTGAATCCGGCAGAACGTGGGGAACAAAGTGTCTTAACATTAGATTCCCTCTGCCTACCCTGCCGTGTGTGGGATACAGCGTGAAGCTGATTTCTGTTAACAATTTGTTAAATTAAATTCCGATAATTATTGTTTTACGTAAAAATAAACATTTGCAGTCTTTAGAATAGATCTTTATTTAAGATCTAAATTAAAGTTAAAGTATATAAGATAATTGGTTTTTGTATTCTACCTACTAATATAATAAAATATTTAAAAATAACTATATATTATAATAATAAAATTGGTAACGCACGATCTCGTTTATAATATGAACAAATCTGTCATCGTAACTAATATCTAACATATTATTAGAGCAGCCAATAAATCTAGTACCACGTTACAAATCGAAAGCGACCAATAACCGGCGCTGGCCATTAAATCAAATGTAAACAATAAAAGACAAGCGAACTACGAGTACCTATATACCACATATAAACTTAGGTACGAGTAGCATAGCCTAAGAAAATCAGCCTTATTACAATTAATACATAAATAAATAAAATAAAAAAAAAGTCGAATTGATAACCTCATTTTCCTACAGAAGTCGGTTAAAAAATCGTGGCATGACAACGTTTAAATAGTGCTACAGCAAAATAAATCATAGATACTATATCCAAGTACCATACTGAAATGAACGTCACCGAATTAAAGCCGTCGTAGCAGTTTTAGGTTTTTGGGTTTTTTTAGCCTAATATGTTACTTATAATTTACTTAATATATTTAAGGCCTAAAAAATTAAATAATTTTCGACATTTTCGCCATGTCTTATTTATCGACGAAAGGAAAACGGTGCGACATATCTCTAAACTCTCATATTGACTCATAAAATAAATGTATAGTAAAACTCTTTTTCTTTAGCAAGTGACTACCTTCGTTTTGATTTGTAGGTAGTTTACGATGTATAGGGGAGCACAGAGAGAGCGAAAGAGAGAACGGGAAAATCGAGAATTTCCATTTTACTTCTTAAAGTGTATAAAAATAAAGTTGCGGACGATCTCTAGTATCAAATAAAACACAAGTAACGTTAATTTTAATATAATATACAACTGTGCTGATTGCTTCATTTAAATTAAACATTAATAACGCAAACGACGCGACGCTTCATATAAAACGTGAAAATTATTTCACTCTTATTATTAAATATTAATAGCAGTTAACATTATTCTTGAGCAAATACCTTAGATTTTGAATATATGTGTAAGCTATATTCAATAACCATTAATCGAGGCCGTCGTGGCCCAGTGCCTAAAACGTGGCGCGACGGTTGTGGGTTTTGTTTCTAGTTGAGGAAATGAATTATTTTTTAATTAATATTTTTATTTCATCGCTCTGGTACTAAGGCAAAGCGCGGCGTCGAATTCCGACAGTCAATACTGATTGTCTTAACAATAGGTTCCCTCTGCCGCCTCTGCTGTATGCGGAATACAGCTAGAAGCGAGAGAGAGAGAGAGAGAAACATTGAATTAATAGATATTTTTCATACTTTTAACTAAATGACATTAACGAGATTAATATCACGATGATGAATTTAAACAGAATATGTTCTATAAATAATGCTCACTGTAATTTAAATCTCCTACTGACTCCTCTACGTGCGTTAAGATTGAAAAGAAAAAAATACCAAAATACTAAGGCTGTCGTGGTACAGCGGCACATTGCCTTACCATAAGCGCAACGCCGTTGTGGCATCAAATTTCCAGGTTATAAATTATAAACCACGGCGTTGAGTTCTGCCACTCAACTAATAACTCAAGCTAATTAAAAAATTGAGAAAAAGGGGGAACGGAGTATCAAAACATTAGATTCCCTCTACCTACCCTGCTACATGCAGGATACAACGTGAAGCTAAAAAAAATATTTTAAATGCTATAAAGGCTTGTCGTTTGCATCAATTAATCGATTGTTACTATTAATAGAAAAGTAATAATCGATTGTTTCACTAATACCGCCGCCTTTTGCCGCCGCAATTAAATATTAGAAATATACAATTATTAGAAACTTTTACTAACACTTGCGTTCTTTCCATATATCTATAATAATAGACACTATTTCTTTCACTTTTAGTGTCCTAGTGTTGTCTTAACTCTTGACATTTTGTTTTGGCGCTGAAACAATTACAAGAGAATTGATGGTTCGCAGTCTGTTTTCTTAGTATTTTTTATTTGTAGAATATAATTGTTTAATGTTACGTCAGTTTCACACTGTATCCTGTATGTAGCAGGGTAGGCAGGGGGAGCCTAGTGTTAAGACACTCGGTTTTTTACGGAATTTTGACTTACGGAACTTAGTACTAGTAGTACACAAATATTATACTAGATAGGTATCTAGTATAATATTTGTAGAATGTTGAAAAGAGAGAAATGCAGTGACCAAGCACTATCAAACAGGTTTCTTTAGAGAAATCGGGCAGTTTACTTTCCTGTTACATTTAAAACTAGTAAAGCTTCTTTTAATTTTTTCAGCTTTATCCTGATTATTGCAGAATAGAGAGACATCTCACAGTTTCGAGATACTTTGCGTAGCTGAAGTGGTTTTAATTTGCCAGAGTATGGAATTCATTTATATTATTTATTAGGAATCCATCATACCAAATATGTGAACATTTTAGTAAAGTCCATAAGATATTGTTAATTTGCAAAGCTATCTTCAAAACAATTATGCCGTTAAGCTTTATAGGAGTATCCATAAAAGGTCACTCGTTTCTTTTTAACCATGTACTTGTATCTCACATAAACATGTGTAAATGTAAATTAATTATCTAGAAAAAGTTTTTTTTTACATATATAAAACAAATGTCTATATAAGGACAACGTGTAGATAATGTATCACGCTTGCTGTAAAATAGAGTTCTACTATATTAGTAACTTCGAGGTATTTTTTTTTTATTAATTACGGACACGTGGTCAGTATTTCTTATAATCGGTTACATATTTTTTAAATTATTATTTAAATTTATATTATATCTAGAGATTTTCAGGAATTAGTATTTAATAGTATTTTCATTTCTTCGATCTGGTACGAAGGCAAAAATGTGCAGTGACTCGAAAACTCAACGGAAATTGGGGAACGGAGTGTCTTAACAAAAGCTAAAGAAAAAAAATAACGCATAAAATAATAGCGTTCATAAAGTTTGATTTAACTAATATAATTTTTATTGCTTGTAATATTGGAGTAAATTATAGTTTGTTTCACTATAAGTACCTACTGCGTACCGACGGAATAGTTTCTTTTATCTTTGTATGTGATAACTAAAAAAATAATTAAGTATTTTTAAAGTACAAATAAATATTTAGAGTTATCCTATATGAGAAAGACAAACGATTATTGTAATATATATTTTTTTGTGAGAACAATTATAGTAGAGCTTTAAAAATATAATTATTGATAAATTATTTAAACCAATTAAATAATACAAATTCACATATTATAATAAACATTCTATAACAATATATTTAAATATTATCTATAAAGATCTCCAATATCCATACAAAGTAAAAACTTACACAAAATTACCGGCTATTTCATGAATGATCCGATTCGTTCGTAAAAATATAAAAGTGCATCGAAACCCGCTTAACCCGCAGTACTCGTACGTACAATACACGCAATCTTTATTTTAATCTAGTAAACCTAAAAAAGCAATAACACGAGGGAACACCCCCGTCTTCATAAATCTCTTCACGCAACATCCTTGATGTAATCTAACCTCAATCACGTAGCAGCGGGCTTTTACAAAAAAAAACAATAATCTACCATAAATGGTGCTTATTCCTATAGAGGCAGAGACAGTGGACTCACCACCAAGAGTCGGTGATGGGCGCGAGCAGCAGTAAACAAGCGGCGATGAGGACCGGCCGCATTGCTCCCGTGACATCACTGCCTACTATGTCCTAGCCGTGACATCTATCCATATATATTATATTATATAATACAAAATGATAGCGAATCAAATAAGTAAATGAGAAATTTCGTTCGGAACGTATATCGATTCGTTATATCGATACGGCTGAGAGTTTCGCGGCGTTACGTGCGTGGATCCCTGTCGGCGAGAGATCGCGGCGCGGACTGACGCTCACCTGTGGCCACCCCGGCGCAAGCGCAGCGCAAAACGTTTTTCGCGCTATTTTGGCTAATATTTAGCGGGCTAGGCTTCGCGTGATTAGAAATATTGAAGTGGGGATACGAACTCTGGTCGACCACACGCGGAGACGCGGCCATGCACTTATGCGATTATGAACGGGTTCTCGATCTCGTTTTCGATATAATTTAATACGGTGTCAGCGTACGTGTTTTCTTTGTACGAATGCGATACGAATGTAGAGCGTAATTAAAATTTCTTTTATAACAATTACTTTAAATACAATTTTCTAGTGAATTCGCAAAATCGAATGAAGCATAATAACTCATAATGACTGATGCTATAATTTCGCTCGTATCAACTGGTATTTGTAAATTTGATAGACATTGTAAACAAACATACGTTTAATTGCTTCTACATTTTTGATCTAAACCAATACATACTAATACGAAGCAGATATTCGTCGATATCTGAGTGACGGACAGTGAGAGGCGTACACGGCAGGCGTACAGTACGTCTATTTATAGGTGCACGGACACCACGTGCGAAACTAATTGTGTTATACAAATAATCGGTAAACTTACACACCTGCCCGATACTAAAGGGCCTATTTGATAGTGGATCAGCTGAGACGAATTATTAATGAAAATCTATTAGGAAAATAATATGTAGGACGAAAAGCGTGAATAAATTCTATTGCGAAAGCTTACTAAAAAAAATAAAACTTTACACATATGTACATATTTAGACGTAAAAAGTTTTTTTTTTCTTCGTAGCACAAGGGCTTATGCGTTTGACTGTAAACACGACAGGTTGCGGGGTAACGTGGCTTTGAGCTCAGCCACTCAACACGAAAATTCGGCGCAAAGTGGGGCACACAGTATCTTAACACTACATCCTCTCTACGTACCTTGTCATGTGCAGGATACAACATGAATCTGAAAAAAAAATTGTAATTAAAGCGTATTACATAGTATTTAAAGCGTAAAAAGTGTATTATTCTTTCAATTTACCCACAGAAACCGAAAAGATTAAAGACCATTAGGAAACGCCCTTCAATACAATAGTTATATTTAAATTTTGCCAAAAAATTACAACATATAGAGATGTTGAAGCCGCGTTTTTGGTGTCGGCTCCATATCCACACGGGTGTCATAGCACTCAATCGTCCGTAACTAACTCATATTAATTGATACATCGAGTGCAAACGTCAGTAGTGCTCTGTTCAGAGGAGATGGCGAATTTGACACACGAAACCATACACTGAGATATTTTTTTTTTGTATAATTTTGGTTCAATACCCAACAAGTATACTTGCCTGAGCGGTACATATCAATTTACATTAAAATTTATATGAGATAATGTGTTAATTTATTTCGTAATATTATAAAGATGTAGAGTGTGTTTGGAAGAAAGCGACAATCTCAGGAACTAAATGGAATCGAATGATCTTTTTTTTTGTCTATTGAATAGGTCATTTATCGAAGAATTCTATATTATGTAATTTTCATTTCATTTTCAGACCACAGGGGCCAAATGACAGGAAAAAAGCTGTTAATACATATCATTTATTTTTTCTATTTACCAAATAACAAAAAAAAAGAAAAGTTTGAACTTAATCTCGTATCATAAAACTTGAGCTACTGAAAAACTCAAATATAAAAACTACATAAAGCTCGTTGAACTGATAAATGCTTTTATTAGCCTATTAAAGTCAAAAGCACTCTTAATTGTAAACATGCTGTGTATTTTATTGCCGCGGCACGCTTTTCTAACGTACGATAATAATTTAGTGAAAATCTGTACGTTTTATATAATCGTTTAAAAGTAGGCAAAATAGAAAGATATAGCAATAAATATATAATTTTCAATATATCGATATCTTATTTACTAACCACCCGTTTTTGGAATAGAGCATCTTAACCTAACTCAAAGTTTTCCTAACTAAAATTTTCTATACGTATAACAGAAATTATACATTACGGCATTAATAATAAAAAATTTTATAGTTATTTGTATAATAATTAACAAAGACAATGCTTTTCATACAAAACAATCCTGAAATTCTCTTCTCTATCATTCTAGAGTAAATGTGTTGAGAAGATCATTTGGCGGCGGCAAAACATCAGGCAATCTGTTACGAAATACCACCTGTTTACAATTTTACTTTCAAAAGAATATTTAGCGTAGACTTTGGGCAAGATCAAAGGGTTCACAGCTTATACAATTGTTTAAGAAGCATTCGACAAAGGATATTATTAAATATACCAAGTTTTAAAATTACTTTGATTTTCTGTTTGAATTACAAACGATAATATGCAGCTGTTTCAGAAATACTTCATAAACGTTGCGAAAATGGAAAATATGATGATAGTAGACTAGATATCACAGAAGTATATGTTATTGGGGTATTTAAAAAAATCATAGTAAATTCATTGATAAGACTTAACAATACGTCATGTCGATTGTGACTGCGAAGCCAGAAGCTTAGGGAAATTGTTATTGAAATAAAAATATTTTTAAGTCATTTTCGTAGTAAGGGAAAGTGCGGCGATGAGTTCCGCAACTAAGGAACTTAACTTTTAAATAAATTGAATTAATAAATTTTGCACTCTATCTGCGATGTCAGTCTATGTAAGAAGCGAACAACAGTGTGATCATTCACAAGATTACCTCTGCCTTCACCGCAATATACGGAAGACACGTGAAAATAAACATTATAGAAAATAAATAATGTTTTTCAAACTTTGAATCACTATATTTACTTTAGTATTCTTCCTAGAACTCTTAGGCAATGTCCGATCTTGGAAACATAAAACAAAAAATCGAGTACTTTCCAAAGGCGTACACAGTGAAAGATCCAATACGTAAAAAAATAATTAAATCAGCTTCACCGGGATACAGGTGAAGCTGATTTAACAATCTGATTTAACTGAATTAAGCACACAACAGATAGGCCAAGGTAGTGTTAAGACACTCCGTTCCCTACTATCCGCTGAATTCTGGAGGCATTGCGTGATGAGTGGCGGAACTAAACGCCGCGCTTTGCCTCGACACCAGAGACACCAATAAATAATTAATCTCATCGAGTGTGGATTGAACCCCACAACCAGTCGGTTTTACAGTCACACTATGCCGCTCCGCCAAGACTGGCCTCAAGACATAATAAAAATAAAATTAAATATAGAGTAAAAGCAAAGCCTATTTTCTGTGCAGGTCAAAAAAAGGATAACCTCCTATGCACCGAAGCCGCGGCACTTGTCAAGCGAACTGAATACCCCACTTGGCCGGCTCTAGTATGCAAGGGGCCAACACTCGCGCGCAAACAAAACATCTGGAGAACGCACTCCAGTTAAAACGATTCCGATGTCGGGCTTAACGCTATACGTTTTTTGCTTCTCAAGCGTAAAACCAACTAATCGTATGATCGATATATTGGTGATGGTGACCTCTTAGATGTCTTGTTGCATTAACGTTTATTGTTTCAGAGGTCGTGGGTTCGATTTGTGGGGAACTAGTTTTTGTTTTATGTAATTTTGATTGGTTTTAAGCTTTAAGCTGTATTCTATGTCTTGCAGGATAAACAGAGTTGTAACTTAGTGCTAAAATACTCCTCTCGCACCGCCCAATTTCCGAAAGATTGCGTGTTGAGTGGCGGAACTCAAAGCTGCGGTTTATCATGATACCAGAATCAGAAAATGAATATAATTAATTCCTACCAATAGGAATCGAACCCACAACTGTCGTGTTTACACTCACACGCCTGCCTTATACAGCAAATTAATTTTGATATTGCATTTTTATTTCATATATATTCCAAATTATCGATGTTAAAAATATCGTTATCTTAGGAATTCTATCGAAGACTGGATAAGCTAGTTTATTAGGATACTTAGTAAAAAATACCCATTAACACAGTATTGGCGATTTGTAATGTTGGTAATAATTTTTAATAAAAATATTTAATGAAACCTAATACGATATCATGAACATGATTACACATTTTAATTCTGTGCTAACAAAAACATAAATTTAAAACTCAAAATTATTCTATATAAGTCATATATTAGCAGTGTCTTTAGATACAATATTAACGTTCAAAATATAGATAAATATAATTCTTACACTATTAAAGCGATCGTATAATTATTTTAATGTTCTTTTTTTTTATAAAATAACACATAATTATATTATAATTGCTTTAGAAATTAGAATTAGTATCATATAAAAATTATACACGCGTTCCCAAAAAATGGGATCGTGGCAACTGTATACAAGAATCTGATACCAATTAATAGAAGCACACTTAACAAGAAATATCTAACAAATCAATTTGAGCAATGCAAAGAATTCATTCACCTCTGGTGATGTGAATATTTCATGTCAATGTTCTCTATGATATCGAAATTGCTTGGAGGTCTTCGTTAGTGTTGTAATCCATTAAATATATGATTGGAATGTTTTGTTTAACTTTTTAAAATCTTATACAACATTTATATATAGATATTAAGTAAAGGAAATAACAATTTTAATAGATAATAAAGCTTAGATATTATAATTTAAATCTTATTACAAACTCAATCAACTCGACTCGACTCTCGATATGTTAATAAAACCTATACGTTTCTAACACACAAAAGCAACAATTCCTATACAACATAGATATATTAGATGTGTCCAACAAAATTACAGTATCGATAAACAAGTTAATATAATAGGCACATCACTGATGTTATCGCGTCATCGATTAAAACATTTTGATTAGCTTTCAACTTACAAGCAATGTCATAATCTGTAATCTGAACCAAACGTCTTAAACGCCATTATGGTTATTAGTTAATTCTGTCGTTTCGACTCGACGCGGGTTATAAAATTAAATTCCATGCATTAGGTGCTTAATATGGTACTAGATACAATGAGACATGATGCCACCCCAGTCAAGTGACTGTGCAGGAATGAATCGATAACGATCTCAGATCTTTATGTCGATATGTCTACGATAGCGGACACTCGACATCCCTATTGAAATCGTGAGTTTGACGAAAAACTTAATGAATTGTGACTTATAATGACGAACAGAGAATATTCACTGATAGTTTAATGGAGAATTTAAGATAATATCAAAATTAAGCTGTTTCAATATCTTCCAATGTATATAGATAATTAATCTTAACTGTATTATTATTAGTTTTGTCTGTACTTTTGAGTATCGTACCGGCGAAATTCAAGCAACTAAATATTAACTATTTGAGACACTTGGAAGATCATCTTGGCATAACGCCTCTCTATTGACGCGATAATCGTGGGTTCGATTACTGTGTGAATTATAAACATATTAGAATATATTTTATATCCCCGCTTTGATGGAGAAAGCTCGGTGCTGAATTCCGTCACTCACCACACAATGTCTGCAAAACGTGAGTAACGGAATATCTGGATAATCATAATCACTGTGTGAAGATGAGTTACAACACTGCTATTGTCATATTTTAACATTTTAAAATTATTATGTTTATGTTATTATAGTTTAATAAGAAATATCATAAGTTGTGGTAATATCATCCTTATAATATAAAATTCTCAATTCTTTGACAAAAAAGATTTTCCATTCCACTTATGAGAACTTATAAATTCATCACGAGCTACTTTTTTTTTGCTTCTACCTCTCAGTAAACTAAAGATGGGCCGTTTAAGGAAGACAAACATGATCGATGAATATAAATAGAGATTTATTTACATGATATGGCTTCTGGATTTTCAATTATTTAAATGTTATCTTAGTATATTAATATTTTAAACCAGTTTGTCTGTGATTGTAAACGTGAGGTTGTGGGTTCGATTCGCACTCGAGGAAATTAAATATTTAATATTATCGTTTTCTGGAGTTAAGCCAAAGCGCGGCGTTGAGTTCTACCAACTTTGTTTTGTACTGTGGTTATTGTAAGTTGACGAAGTCATGAATCGTACCTAGTAGCTCGATTAAATTGTTAATGCCTGAAGGCGTATGAACATACTCATACATGGTGATTGTAAGAAAAAGCGCGACCACGCTCCAGAATGACTTATTGCCTACACTCTGGTACAAAAAGCACAAGTTATACCTTTAAAGCTCATTTATATGCTCCTTATAAAAGTTATACGTGAAGAAATGATATAAAAATATGTTGATATTTTGGGTTACAAGTATATTTTTAAAATATTGTAATAGTGCATTTATTGGTGAACAATGTTACTATTAATGAACAAAATTTAATGACAATTGGGTTATTGGGTCTACGTCAGTATGCAGCTGTAAACGCAACGATTGTGGGTTCGATTATTGTTCAGGGGAATGAAATATTTAATATTTTCCTTCCCTCGGTGGTCACGAAGTAAAGCGCGGCATTGAATTCACCACGGAATGCCTCGAAAATTCAGTTTAAAGTGGGAAACCAAAATTATTATTTTTTATTATTTTTTTTTAATAAAAAATCTGTTTATAGTAAAACTGTTCAGATATAATATTAATGACGACAAAATAAAGAAAGAAATTTCTCGCAACAATAGCTCAAAAGTAGCGAACTAATATAAAAATTAAAAGTGAATTCGTGAAGTGAAAAGCAAATCAATTGTGTTCGATTTGTTTCAACGGATTGTGGAAATAATTAGTGCCTTTTGAAAAATGCTCATTTGCCACGGGTGATAAATATTTACGAGTTATTGTTCTTTGATGACGCGAACGTTGTGTGTGGACACGTTGGGAATGAGGTATAAGATTTTCTAATCAAATAAATAATTGGAAACGGAGTGTCTTAACACTAGGTTCATTTTGCTTACTGTGTGCGGGATGCACGTGAAGCTGATGTTAAGAATTTTAATTAAATAAAAATATCCTTAGTTCTTATAATTTTACTTCAGTGTTATTAGACACCGACGTCAAAAGAAGTGTTGTAAGTTTGACGTGTCTGCCTATCTGTCTGTGGCACCGTAACTCCTGAATTGGTGAACAGATATGAGGGCGGTTATTTTTAATCTTAAATGTTTTTAATTTTGCTTATTATCCAAATCTTATCCACATACAGCCAATATACATTCGGAACATATTAAAGCGCGGTCGCAAACGTTAACAGTAATTTCGTAATAACATAATATTTTATTAGCCCCCAGTTCATGGTGAAATGAGTTACTCAATTAGTTGCATAAAACAATGGCGTTGAACCGCGCTGATTGTGTGTCAAATGATACCGCTACTTATATGAAAATTGTACATATACCTAATTGAATTACTAAACGTTAAAAGTTAAATATTCTTACTTATTTAGAGAACGTATAATAATTTGAACGTATATATACGTACGTACGTATTTACTTTATTTTTCTTGCCAATCGATAATTCTAAGCAATTTCAAATTCTATTCCAGTGCGCTTCACGCTATATCTTGGAACCTGGAAACCTGGGAACTCCTTTCGAGTGAACACTTCCGTTACCCATTTTCCGCCGAAATCTTCTAAATCACTGAGTATTGACTGACGAAACTCAACACCGCGCTAAGTCTTTCTATAGCTGGATAAAAGAAATGAAAAAAATATAAATCTTTTATTCCCTCGAGTGAGAATCGAACCCACAACAGTACGGTTTTGATTTCTCTGCCTTACTTCTTAAAATAGCGGAAAGATTAAAAAATAGATATTTTATTACAAAAAATCACGCATAATAATAATCATAATCCTACGACGTAATAAAACGTATCGCCACACTACCTATCATAATACATTAACATAAACAAACATAATTAACATAAAATTTTATATATACTTTTCTAAACTGACTCATTTGTGAGTTCGTCTGGCTAATTTGTTAAGTTCCCATGTGATGTTGGAATGCTCTGTGACATATTTGGCGCTTGTAGCCGATTCGATTCTCATGTCGACCTACCGCGCTCACGCTTCAAATACGATTGGCATTTGGTTCACATTCATAATTAAATAAAGAAATTTGATTTAAATGAATTAGCTATAATAATATTGGTGAAGCTAGGTGTTGTTTTTGAATAAATTATAAGAAACAGTAGTTTAATTTAAAAAATAATATCATGCTGAAATTGATATCAAATATAGAAATCGAAGTTGACTTACAATTCTGGAATTATCACGGTACCCTACTGACTGCTGCTTTATGTATTATACCACATATAACAATGACGATTTTCCTTATTTCATACTAGTTTATAAACTTAAACTAAATACTTACACAAACCTTTTTTTATAGATAAAAAAATATATATTGCATAGTCCTAATTTAAGTCAGCGAGGTAGAAAACCCTACTTTGAGCTTTTCACATTTAAGTAGTTCCACATGCATTGAATTGTGCTTAAAATAGGTCACTGAGTTAAATGTACTAAATGCCTAACCTATTATAATACTATCTTTTGCAAACATCATCCCATTAATTAGAGTACAGCGACATCTAGCGGACAATTAGCTTTTGCTAAGCATATTTTATTTAAAATTAAGTAAAGAACAGAAACAAGTTGCTTATATATAAATTAAAAAATAATCAGAAAAATAAAAAAGACTTTGTTAAAAAGAAAATGCACTGCCCGGGAATCGAACCCGGGTCGCAAGAATGGGAATCTTGCATGATACCACTACACCAGCAGTGCTCGTCGATTACGAGTTAAAATATTGTACAGACTATAAAGCCCTTTTTAGATAAATCTCAGTTTTATTTCATCTCGCATATAACAGAAGCAGGGAAAATTTAGTGTCGAGATACTCTATTCTCTGCTTACAGCCCGAATTCAAGACAATACCGTGGTTTATATAATTCCAGAATCGGAAAATGAAAATAACAAAAAGATACAGGCACCTAATAATTATTCCCACACGAATGGGGATCTAATCTATAGTCATAGCATTTACATTTGTGCTATTCCACAGCTTTATATTGGCATCACTTAAGTATTTAAATAAGAAGTAAGAAGAATAATATAATGTTTAGCTTCACGCGAGAAATACCAAAGAGGAGGGAAGATAGTGTGAAGACACTCTGATGTGGTTAAGACACGCTTACGGCCCTGCGCCATGAGTGCCTCGACAGTATACATTTCCTTATTTATAAACATACTTCCACTAAGCATACCATTTTTCATTATACTTTTATAAATTATACTTCCAGAAATACCAAAGTAGGTACATATTTCACTTAGGTACCTTTATGTAATTTTTTCTTTATAGGTACTACATGTTTTTATATATTATACAATATCACTTACATCTAATCTGATTCAATTAAGTACATATATTAATTGAACCTAACCTAACCTAACCTAACAAAAAATGGTAAAACAAGAAGAAAAAAACTCCTTAAAAAATACACTTTTGTGAAGTTTTTACTTCAATTGTACGGAACCTGAACAAACTACAAAAATTTAATATTTTTATAGCTTTTTTGTTAATCTTATGATGAATTGAACTTACTACTATTTTGACTTATTTCAATTTTGATATAACAAATTATACCTAGTTACTTTATAATAATAGTGCTTGGTGAGAACTCGTGTGATGAGGTTCCTAGAAGGCAATGTCCTTTTAGGTCGTTGATTAAGTTTTAGAATATCTTAATAATAGAGGAAAATAATTAATAATATTTTGATATTAATAGTTTTGTGGCTTACAGAGAATGGAAATATAAAAAAAACCTAGCATATACAGTTTTGAAATAACTTAATATCTGATGTAACACATTTACATTTTATGGCAAGAGTAGATGATGATAGTTTTATGCCCATTTAACTTAAAGAATCTTATAAAGATTTCTAAACAAAGAAGTATTTTATTAAAAAAATACTTTACAATTTTCTCTAATTAATTAAATTTTTCTGGGATAACCTTCTAAATTATAAAATTTCACAAATTATACATAAATCATACAATGTTTATAGCACTAAAAATTTTAGGTACCTACCTCAATATCCAAAGAAAAATTCCACCTACACCCCGATGGGCCGAAAGTATACCGGACGCTACCACGTAAACACTGATCGGCGCGGGCGCAATAAAAATGCTGTAAAATTTTGATGTTTCTATTCAACATCGTCCATCTCTCTCGCACTTACAAGTTTCCACATATCTGTCTCTCTCACCTGAGAATGGCTCAGATTATTATCAATGCACTTTACATAAAGCAGAAGTTCCGATCTGACATTTATGTGATTTTGAAAGTAAATCGTATAGCTTTAGTGCGCGATAAGTGGCAGAGAATGAGGTGTCAAGTAATAAAATTAATAAATGGTTCTAGATTTCATCGCTAGGACGATTTTTCTGAAGGCGATCTATGGTTTATTAAAATTTATATTTTTTGATAATCGCGACGCCTTAGAAGTTTTTATGGGCATCTTCGATCAGTTTGTATATGCAAAAAAAAATCAATTAATGAAAAATTTAGGTTTCTAACCTTTAAAATTGGTTTCTAATCTTGCGTACGATTTTTTTTCACTATATTTAAACACAAACTACGCTCTGAACGTTACTCTCAAACTTATCAACAGAGATATAATATAAAAAAAATATATTTTACTAGATATACAAGACATACACAAAAAAATGAACTACATTCTTCATAGAATAATCTGTTAATTGAAGACGGTATAAACAAACATTTGGATAAAATGGTGGATTCTAGGTAAGTAAGTGTTTACAATTCCTCTTGAATCATAAGCTTAGTGGTTTCTTAGAAGAGTACTTCCTAGTAAACTATTACGAATAGAGTATAGAGCCAAAGGATACTAGTAAAATCTTCTAATTCAGTAAACTACCAGTATAATCGTAGTATACCTATGAATATCAGTTGAAAATCTAGAAACGTAAACTAAACAAATTTACTAAATTTATAAACTTTTTTCATATATTTCTCTTTCTGGTAACAAGGCAGAGCGCGGCGTTAAGTTAAGTTTCGACACTCAACGCAATCAAATATTTATGAGATACATACAGTTATGAAATTTGGCACGAAGTAAGAACTTTTAATACAAATAAAGGAAAAATCCGAAGATTGTAGTTCATTTCATAAAAATGAGTGCATATGCCCAAAAACTTAAATTGATGAATTTTGATAAGTATCTAATACTTTAACCTGAAATTGATACTGAAGTTGAGGTAGGCGAGTCGGACTCACATTTAACTATTGTATCTACTATAAGATTTATAAAAATTTTTCCATAAGAACATTATAAAATCCTGTCCTTATACGGCAGTCACCGAACGGTAAGAAATTTTATTTTTTCGTATTCGAGACTTTCCAAATTGAGATATTCCATCCTTCTTTCATCTTCTACTGTGTAAATAAAATAATTTATTTCCTTGCGTTTCAATCGAACCTACAACACTCGCGCTTACAATCTTCTGTGCCACGAAGACCTCGATTGTTTTGTAAATGTTGGTCCAACACGCTCAGGACCACAGACCCCTTCACACGGTCCTAATGACCCGGAGATGTTATCATTACCAATTTCATCGGAATGCGAGCGAAGGAATCGATATAATTTCCCTCTTAATGGATCGCTAATAGCTTTAAACTGGTAACTAAAATGACGCTTGAACTTTTTGTGTAATTAATTTTTTTGCGACCATATAATTTAATAAAATCTTCATTTAAATATTTTTACATATAAATGTTACCATGTAATTATTTGTCGTGTAATTGCGTTATTTATGAAGATTTTTTCTCGTAAATACGAGATAAAATTTAGATATTATTTAAATACTGTTCGTGTTCGTTAATATGCATACATTACAAGTGCTTGTCGTTGAAATTACTTGAACTTTGCAATATTTTATCTATTAGTTTTATCTACTTATATATTTGAAATATGTAGATTGTAAAAATAACATGTTTTATAAAGTTGTTAGCTAACACCATTTATGTGCACGGAAGTTGTAAATGGAGAACATTTTAAAATATATTTATGGCACTTACATTATCATCAAAAAACTAGAGTTACAAAACTATTTGCTAATATTGTGCAATTTGCAGACAAAAGAACTCTTAAAAAAACTCTCACATATTTATCTATTAGGTAGCCAGAAAAAACCTAGTAAGTATCTAGAAAGATTTTTTTTCTCCATTACCCGTACAATTGATGGATCTCAGCACTCTTGAAATGTAAATATTACCAAAGAACAAAAATTAAGACTCGACAAACATTGCATACATAAATACATACTAACTGAATTTAAAACTTACTTTTAAAGTTGGTTAAAAACAGCATATTAACTAAATAAGCGTAATGATAGTAGCGTCATTTTAAGCCTCGCGCTGAGCTTCAGTGTGAAATTGTATTAAATTAGTCATTGATGTCCACGAGCTACGTCGATTAGTCATTTCAGGGGTTTTCAGACATGAATAATAAATTATGATGAATCACTTACAAAAAGTAAGTGAGGTTGCAAAAAATGACCTTAATGTCCTTTTTTGTTCTCACCAACGTCAGAAATTTCCATGATTTAATATTAGACATACCTGAATTAATTATTTAAAAGTACTAGTTAGTTATATCTAAAAAAAACTATAGATTATAAAAAAAACGATATAACATTAAAACATTTTACAGCCAAATTAAACGACTGCTTTTTTTACAAACGCATAAAACAAGCGAAGGTCGATCGCTCTTTAATAATAAATTAGTAAAATATTTACATTCAAAAAAACCTTTTACCTGTTAAATTAATTATAATAACAGAACAAAATTAACACGATACCGAGTTGTTTTTAATTTAATACATCAATAAACCACAACAAAAACTGGTGGTCCCAACAAAGGCACCCAGAGTCATGACTCAGCTGACTCCCAGCGTAATATAAAAATTAAATAGAATTAATTATATAAGCGCTAAGCAAAACCTTCAATTACCCTATAATCTGTGATCGGGAGGATGAATAGCTACCTTGCCTCAGAACGACGGACGATTCTCACGAAAGATTGACATAATTATTAATAACGCACGTCTCGGAGGAGGAGCGATTGACACATTAATTTATGAAACACCAGAACAGGTTAAAGTTGAATTAAACTAAAATGAACTTTAAAACTCAAGCTGGCTAAGCTGTGAAGCTTTTCTAAGCTTTAAGATTATGTTTGTTTGAGTTCGATGGTATCAGTGGAACGGTCTGAGTCCGTTCTCGTCATCGACATGAGACAAAGTGATTTTGACGCGTCATAATGTAATTATTTGCGTATCACTGCTTATATTTTTTGCTTGTTGGTAAAAGCTGTAAGTGCAGCTTTGTGAACATCTTTTCTTTGCTTGTCAAGATGATGACACGGACTTATTTTGTATCATTGGAAACCACTTGTTGTATTTAAGTTAATAAGCTATAATTTATTATATTGGATTTCTAATAAAAAGAAGCTCTTAGCGCTATTACGACGTATAGGTATATATAGAGTTAAGATATGGTAAGTGGAGGGAATTTAGCGTCAGGACACTCTGTTCTGCATTTTCTGATCAAATTTTAGAGACTTCGTGTTACGGGGCGTAGTTCAAAGTCTTATCAGAGTCTTATCATAGCGGACAAATTATTTTCTTTATTTTGAGGGAGGACTTAACTAGGACCCATAACTATCGTTTTTGCAATCAGGCCCTATCCTACTGAGCCACGACGGCCTTGATTAGCATAGATACCTCTACATTCAGGTGTAATATGTATATGAATCCAATTTAATACTTATTTTCGTAGTATAAGGTATTTCAAAGAATAACCTAACAACCACTTTCGCAACGTAACGTTATCGTTACCATCCCGGAAGGTAAGCATAGGAAATCTTTTAAGACTTTATTCTCCTTTTAATACTTCGTTTTCCACTTTTTATCCAATTATCGACATTGCGAGTTGAGTGACGAAACTCAAGGCCACGCTGTTTTGTCACCAGAGTGAAGAAATGGAAACAATTCACTCCCCCGAGTGTGAATCGAACCAACCATAGTCAAATGCTGTGCTGCCACTCCATGATGGCCTTGATAAAAATTGCAAATACCTACAAAGTTTTAAAAAAAACTTTAAAAGTATAAGACTAAAAATCAAATAACAATAAAAGCGATAGGCACACGGACGATTACAATATCGCCACTATAAAGTACGAAGGGCTGGCCACGCCCCACCACGCCCAACGCCCACTCGATTGCCTAATTTCCCACTTTTTCAATATCAAATTCCTCCTACGTAGTTTTTGGACGTCAATTCCTAAGGTCCAAGATCAGATCTCAGTCTACGTGCCAATGTTACGAGAAGTCTTCAGATATTTTAAACAATACTTTTTTTTTCTATTATTGCGTAAAAATTTCAAGTGAAAATGCTATTATTGTGTACCTAAGTATATATGAGGAAATAATAGCGCCTGAAACGTTGCAAATATAAGACTAAAATTGGCTAACGTTATAGATTTTATTAAATTTACCAAGGATACATCTACATTACGAAAGATTATAGGACTAAGTTCCACTTTCTCCAATTTCAACATTACATGTTGACAGATAAGATCTTGGATTAAATAAATCATGGAAAATATATGTTATATTTATTTTATTTATATGTAGACAGAGGGAACCTGGGACCTAATATTAAAACACTTCCGCTCCCCACTGTCCGCCGAATATTGGAGGCATTGTAATATTGAGTGGCGGAACTCAACGCCTCACTTTACCTCTTTACCAGACTAAGGAAATGCAAATATTATATATTTTATTACTCCGAGTGGGAATCGCACCCACAACCTGTTACGTTTACATACACACACTTTAGCCCCTGTGCCACAACTGGCTTCATTTCATTCATTTATTTACAATTTTAAGAGTATTGCATGTTGAGCAGCGGAACTTAACTTCGCGCTTCGCCTTGTTATCGAAACTTAAAAATGAAAAAAAAATCGTTCCTCGAATCCACTACCGCCGCGTTTACACAAATACACTGCCACTGTACCACGAGAGCCTCATACACATATGCATATAGGTACTTATGTATATATTATACTTATGTATAATATATTAAAGCTAAAGCTAATCAAGCCTTCAATAGTTTCAAATCACTGAATACAATAAAGATAATTAAACAACAATCCAAATACTCGACAAGCGGATGTCTCACAGGTGGTCGCAATAATAAAATAATCACAAACATTGTTAATTATTAAAGTACTGCCTTCGAGACTTTCATGCCCATCATTTTGTTTCTCTCAGAGACAGATATATAAATACGTCTTAGTTATTACTTATAAACATGCAAATTTTTCATGAGGCTCTCGTGGCGCAGGTGCACAAGTTGCGCTTGAGCAAGAGGTGCGCTCTGGTAGAAAGGCAAAAGCCCGGCGTCGAGTTCTACCACTCAACACGCATTGCCCCGAAAAAGTGGGAAACGGAGTGTCTAAACACTAAGTTCCCTCTCTGCCTAACCTGCTGTAAATGGGAGAGAGCTGATTTATTTTTTTAAGAATTTATATTACATACACTCTACATAAGGAACATATTCATATAATATTTAGAAATATAGTACTAACAATATACGTAATTCTCTTTTAAATTTTAGGTTTAAGCATTTAACGGGTTGGGAACATCGTATTTAGTAAATTAAAAACATTTCTGTCTTCACTATCATTTCCAAACATTTTAAACTCAGCTGGCTAAATTCAGAGATATCACCCAGAACGAGAAAAGAAACAAAATCTCAAATAAACATGCATTATCTGCTTCATCTATACTATGACAACTGGAATGACTGCGCACCCAGTGGCGTTCCCACAACGACCTCCATCGCTCACCGAACGATCGAACTGACGAAATTAGATCGATTAACTCGATAAACCTATATCGTTATATCGATACTATTAACTCGATAAACCTATGTCGATAAATCGATATCACTGACAAATTATACTGAGAGTCCTGTCTGCACTCGATTGATGTAGGTCCAGCTCGAAATATACGAGCTAGCTTAATGAAGCTTAATAGTGGAAGGTTGGCAAATTGATAAATCATTTCGTCTTAAGCTTTGTAAGCTATCGATTTGTTTTATATTATTTTTTATGGATTAAGTTTATTTATTGACATTATTTTTGCTTGAATTAACTTTATTGGGAAATAAAAAGCTTATTTTGATTCAATATGAGCTATGGAGCCCAATGACCAAAAGTACCTACTATTAGAAATATATGGAAAATAAACATTATATACTCATATTATAGTGAATGTGGATGTTTTGGGTAGCTCTTTTTTAGTTCCAAGGTAGGAACACTTTATTAAAATCTACATTCAGAACAATAGTAGAATTAAATTACTTAGATATCATGCTCTTACAATTTCACGGTTTTTCCCGCATAGCATGTCAAGCAGAGCATTAAAACACTCTTATCCTCCTTGCGTGTTGAGTGACACAACTTAATGCCCTAATTTTTCTACCAATGGGGAAAAAAATTGGAAAAAATAACCCCAATATAAACATTCCGCGAGTAGAGATCGAATCCACAACCATTATAACTACAACCAGACGCAGTTCCTCTGCACCACGTCGGCCAGAAATAATATTGCAAAACACATAGGTATATATTTTAGAATTTCATAATAATATCTAAAATTCTCATACAATTTTCTCGAAGCCGGTAATATAGGATACGGTACTTAATTAAATACCTACGGAGCGCGCGGCACGCGGCGTGCTTCATACATCACTCAGCGGCAACCCGACTGACTCGTGAAAGACCCCTCTGTAAGAATTTTATCTATTTAATTTACTTCTTTGATTACTTGTGTGGATCTTGATGTTTCTTTGTTTTATAACTTAAAATGTACTATGTTATGTATGTCTTGAGGCCAGTCGTGGCCGGAGTCATGCGACTGTAAACGTAACAGACTGTGGATTCGATTTCCACTCGAGGAAGCTAAATATTTAATATTTTCATTTCCTCCTCTTCCTGAGTTCCTAAACGTTGAGTGTATGCAATGTCTTTAGAATTCGGCGTAAAGTGGACAACACAAGGTCTTACCACTAGGTTCCCCCTGCCTATCGAAATCGTGCGTAAAACTAAAAAAACAGTTTTAATAGATACAAAAAAATATATATCGAATAGCCAAACAACACCGAGTAGTTTCACTAGTTCTACACTTATATATTTAAGTCATTAAGACTGTAATTATAAGAACATACTAAATACATTCTTATCGTGAATTGCAATCGCAGAGTTGCCGTTGACTTAAATATTTAAAAGGGCATATAAACATTAAGTCAATTTGTTATTTATATTAAGCAATTGCCGATGGTGTTTGAGATCCGTCAATAAATTGCCTTTCGACGCACTTAGCGGGACAGATTTATGAGGTACCTACTATGGACCGCCTAGCTTATCTAAATCGGCTACTGACTTTAAATAGTAACCATAATATAATAAAAAACAAGATAAACTATTTAGAGATATATGGAGAAAATGATGAAAGAATTTCAAAACAGATTTATCAAGCAAGAGTGAGTAATAAGTTTGTAAGGCATTGGATTCGGAGATTGATCTTCGAGAACACAGTATTGATAGTAAATGAAGGTTACGGGATAAGCATGAGAATCACCAAAGGGCAAGTATGGAGTCGTTCCACCACCCCCTATTAAAACAGCCAGAAGGTCCACCAGAAATCAATCCAGTCCAATATATTATCTTAATATTTTAGTTGGTATAGAACCGAGAACCATCACAACTTTAAGAAAAGAAAAAGAAAGAAAAGAAAACTTTACTTTGATAGGAAAAGAAAAAGAATATAATTATATAAGTATTCCAATATCCGCATTGCTTTACTAAGCACATACTTTTAATTTCAAATAATTGATAAAGAACTAGTACTGAAAGACTATTCGATGTTAATCTGGTGCATTATCATATAATTCTCTATGTTATAACAAATTATCGATGCAGCATTCAATAAAAGTGCATAATGAAACTAGCTGGGCTCAGCCGTGCTTCAATTATACAGCACGGTTGGAATGCTAATGGGAGGAAAACGATAAATGCAATGCTAGATTTAAAGAATATGCCACTATAGATGTGGTTTAAAGTATTACTATGTCATATAATTTATTTGTTTTAATTATATAAATTGATGACAATTTGACAAAGATATTTTTAATAATAATTAACTTAACAAAAAAATAAAGGTTATTGCACTAACTATTAATAAGGTAATTCAATTCAATAATTAAATTAGTACGAGAACTATTCACTACAATGTTGCATATTATTTAACAAAATAGATAAAAAGCAGAATTTATGTTTCCCAAGTATCTAGAACTAATTGAAAGCAAGTTTTCTTGTTTCTAAATCGAAATTATCTAACTTTAGTCTCTTTAAATATATAGATAGCAAACATAAAATTGTTTAAAATATTCGCAGTCAAAGAAAGGATAGAGTAATCTTTCTAAAGAAGATATGCGGTGTTGAGTTCTGCTACTCAACACGCAAAACATCCAGAATTCAGCGGAACGTGAGGAACGGAATTATTTTAATGGAAGGGAATACACTAGCTTCCCAGGTTCCCTCTGCCTACCCTGCTATATGCAGGATGAATGCAGCGAGAAATTCGAAAAAGGTACGTTATTGAGACGCACAATGCACACAAACCCATCTGCACATGTAAATCTCACGAACGGCAGTTTATCAAGATGGGTAAATGCTTGCAATTAGCCCATGTGAAATGTCGCATACAGTTGCTAACGAGGTCCCGCCTCGTGTGCGTGAGTCGCTCTTCTACGTACACTGGACGTTTTAAACGACTATTTTTATATAATTTTGAGGCTTTCTGAGTACGATAGGTGTTGCTTCGATCCACATCTGTAACTAACGACCAATTTTATTTTTTAATTTAGTCCAAATTATTTCTTTGTGTTTGTTAATGCTAAAATGTTGAAAGTTATACAGAATACTTTAAAACAGTATTCTGACTTAATATTATTGTCGAAACAATCTCTACATACAGTAAGATGAGTGGACAAGTATATATTTTGGTATATAATATAACCTGGTATATAATACAATTTAAAAAAAGATAAGAATTTAAAATGTTAAGAATGTTCAAATGTAATATTTAAAGTCTTGTTTGCTTCTGTATATATGTAGTTATTTTCTTCTTTTGGTTCAGATCTATTTTATAGCTATTTCTGTTTTTTATATGCCTGCCTGCCACAGATATTGTTATTATTGCTATATTAAAATATAATTATGTTAAGAAAGTTAGATAAGCATTGTTAAAAAAGTCAATATTAAGTGTAGAGTAAAGTGCTTGCATGTACCTCAAAATTTTCTGTATTTAACTTAGCTTTTTTACAAATTCTCCGCGTAAATAACGTAACGTTTGTTTTATCAAATTGAAGTAAGTATAAGAAGCTATGTTACAGTGATGAGCTGTCTTTTTTTGATCTAGTTCGAACATAAAACTGGATTATTTAAGACTCTAAATATAACAAAGACTCGTTTGGCTCTCCGTTCTCTCTGGCTACCTCACTAGGAATAAAGTAAAGAAACGCAAAAAAAAAATATTATATAAACATTTTTATAAAATGTAAGAAGCATAAAATAAAACTCAATAATTATATTATAAACAAATTACACGACAAATATAAATTCAATTATTTAAACATTGTATTTATTAACAGCACCAGCGTTTATAACGCACAGTGTAAGTTCCCCCTACAAACGTATCGACCGTCGTCTGATTTATAGTCCCTTTATATAGCCCCTAAAGTTTTCTAATTGAGCCCGTGTGGATCGTCCCATTTCTGTGTAATTAGCGTAAGCTTATGAGAATTTGTTGATGGGCTATGTAATTTTAAAGTTTTAATATTAGTTATTTATGTTTTGAAAAGATATAAAGGTCCATTCAACGTAGATGGGTTTTATGAATTGATAATATTGTATGTTATAAATATTCATTTTCACTATATGTACAAGGAATAATTATTGGATTGGCAATGAGGATTTAACATTTATACATGTATATTTGAGCTTTCTTAGTTGCTTAACTTTCGTCATCATATTTCATCAAATCATATTTTATATATTTTTTTAGCTTCACGCTGTGTTCACGTTTGTGTGTTGACACTAGAGCTTAGAAATAAAATCCTAAAGTGGAAATCAAACCCACAACCTGTCGCGTTTACAGTCACACGTTTGTGCCCCTACGCCATGACTGACCTAAAATTAACTTCATTATATTCTAATTACTTCTATAATACACAATATTTGGTGATAATATTCACAATCGAAAATGAGTGCAATTGCATACAACATTCTACTAATAACATAAATGTGAAAGTTTGCGAGGATGGGTGTTTATTCTAATTTCACATAAAACGTACTAAACGAATTTAGATGAAACTTCACTGTAATATAGCTTAAACATCAGAATAACATAATTTGGATATACCTAATATAACAATAACTACAAGCGGGCGAAGCCTCGTGTGGATTGCTATTATTATGTAATATATAGTGTATACATACATTATACAATGTACCTACGTACCTCTTAACAATGTTACCAACATAAACCTACAAAGGTATATTTTAGTGGATTTCTCAAGCCTCAACACATTGTTTCCCATCAAGCGAAGCTGCAAAGGTTCGCGAGATAATTGATAATAACACAAAATGATGCGTGACAGTAGCTGCCAGCGGTATGATGCAAGCTCTTGAACAATCGTGATATAAGTTTTTTAAACAATGTTACCATATTCAATAGAATAAGTAATAAAAAATCTATATAACTTTGCGTATGTGCTTATTTTTTATTTGTTTTTTTCAGTAGGCACTTGTGTTGTGGGTAAATGTCTATTTATTTATTAATTTTATGATTTTCTTTTAAATTTTGTCAAAAAAACAAGTCGAAAGAGTTATGCTTATGTAACGTAGAGCCTGCCCGGTTAGAGACAACAATTTTTATTTATATTAATATATTTTTTAATCAAAAAATATTATAAATTATATTTTACAAATAAATCCATTATAACTAAAATTAACAATAATGATCCATGCAAATAATATTTAAATTAACCAATTCAATTTGTCTACCCGAGACATCTCCACACTAATAAGGAAAATTTCTAAAGTGGCAACACAAAAGCAGCCTCCATAGCGGTCTCTGGAGGAAATTTATTTAAACACTAGTGTTTACGAGCTAATGACAGACAATGGGTATTCATTGCCGACAATCGACCGCATTAAATACCTACCCGGTACACGCTATGTGGAAACTATGCTTTGGTAAAGCAAATACCTATGTGAAAATTGAATCGATGTAGCTTCTTGAGGATAATAAAAGATATAAAAAAATTTAGTTACACACTATATCCCGCACACAGCGGGTTAGGCAGAGGGAACCTAGTGTTAAGACACTCCGTTCCCCACTTCCCGCCGCAACAAATCTATACTGAATAGGGGAATCGCGAGACCGTTGTGACACAACGGCCGTCCTGTCTGAAGATTGTAGGCTCGAAACTCACTCAGGATTATGATTTTCTCGCTCTGGTAGATAAATCGAGGCGTTCAGTACCGCTACTCAAGATGCATCTCAAAAATTGAGCGAAAAATGATGAATGGAGTACGTACGTAACGTACTTACTAAATAAGTGCGAGTAAAATCGTAAAACTGATAATAGATCTAAAACATCCATTTCAAATACAAAATTTACTTAGAAGGCAGTTAAAACGGTTAGAAAGCTTACCGTAACAAACGACTCTGTTTATTATCTAATAGTTTGTATTGTTTACATTTTATTTATTATAAAACCCACATATTACCGCGTTAGAGTAACGGTATACATTACGCTATTAGCGTGTGGTGTTTCACATAGTTATTTACTGTGTTACTTAAGGGAGAGTCTAGTTGAAAAAATACAGATTTTTTTCATTATAGGTATCTATCACTTAGATGCCACCTTTTCTTTCCTAACTTTGGTAACGAAGCAAAGCGCGGCCATTCCACCACCCATTCCGAATCTAGAGATTCAGCGGAAATTGGGGAACGTAAGTATCTTAACACAAGGCTTCCAAGTTTCATCTACCTACTCTAAAATGCGGAAAATATTCAAAACAAAAAATTAATACAAAATATGTCTAGTAGGTAAATTAAATTTCGATACATTTATCTTTTCTAATATAATATCTATCTAATCATATACTAGGCGTACAACAAGTCCAAAATATACTTTAAATTTAATAATTATATAATTTACTTTAATATACTTTTTTAATAGAATAACTTGCATATTAAAACAACATAATTATCATCAAAATCTAAAAATTAAACTGTAAACCCCAAAAGTTATAACGTCACCTTAAAAAAGGCTTTGAGATATTAATATTATCATTTATGATAACTCCCCGGCTTTATAACGCAGTAAATGTTCTCAATGGCCACCAGAGTTTTACAACTTTCAGCTAGTTCTATGGACGTTTTGTCACATCGAATGGACATGCTAAATAACAAGGAAAGATTGTTACTCCATTGTCCGTTCTAACGTATTATCAGCTTTAAAGGTAGTAAAGTAATATAACATATAGGCTGTATGCTTATAGGTAGAGGTACTTAAATAAATAATACCTCAGCTTCACGTTGTATCCCGCATATAGCAGGGTAGGCGGAGGGAACCGTTCCCCACTCTCTGCCGCATTTTTCGAGGCATTGCGTGATGAATGGCAGAATTTTGCTTTAGTGCCAGAGCGAAGAAATGCAAACGAGTGGGGATCGAACCCATAACTGTCGTGTTACAGTCACACCCTTTTGCCCCTGTGTTACGACGAACTCGACAATGTGGGTATATAAACAATAATATATCAACTCCATAATTATCGATAACAAAATGGACAACACTATGACTTTTTATAAATTTCAATAAATAACCTCAAAATTAGACATAAAAATCCAAATTTCCCCAAATATACAATAAAATTAATATACAATATATGTATTGATAAAACGATACATAAACATGCATGTATCGAGATAAAAATTAATTCGAGTTAAGCGAATCCCGCAAATAAAAGCAATTTCAGTGCACAGCACTTGAGTGGTGCGTGGCAGATCAAAGGAACCATTACCATACCACCCTGACCGCGCATAAACAGATATAACAAAGGCAATCATTTCTTACGTAATTATGTTTTGTGAGGTTATATATTATATTTTTTTTATCTGTTTTTATTTATGTTAATGTAGTTTTTTATTAATTTATGTAAATAGTATTGAAATATACTTACATTTATTTTAATGTTTTGTTTTTTTTTTCGTTAAAAAAACATTGTCTAATTGCATTTATTTATTATATTTATTATAGGTAATAAATGAATGTAATTTTATTAAAATTATTTGAAATTAAATAAAATTAATTTATTGATAGTGAGACAGGTGAATGCAAACACGGTGGTGGTATGTTCGAAACCCACTAGGAGGTAGAATTAAATTATTTTCATTTCCCCACACTCATAGGCAAAGCGCATCGTTGAGTTCGGCCACTCAACATGTAATGACAATGTCCTGATTTCCATCTGCCTACCCTACTATCCTATATGATCATCCAAATTACAAACTGATTATCAAATTTCATACGAATTCATTCCATTTTTTAAATTATAAATGCCGTAATGAACGTCAAATTATATTATACTAAACATAAGAGAGGGTGACTGACCGATCTGTCAACGCACAAGCTCAAGTACCTATTAGAGGGACTGAATTAAATTTGATATTTGATTACAAATAAGGCCAATTATTAAGTAATATATATTTAAATTATGTTATAATTTTTGGTTGTTATTAGGATTACAATGTTTTTATTTTATTTCCTCGAGTACCACCTATAGAGTTAACAGTCATACTCTTGTGCCCCTGCGGAACGACTGGTCTCAACTGCATTAACGTTTAAAACAATATTTAAGTATATATTTTTTTCTGTAAGTATATACTATATATAATTTGTCAGTAAGAAATAATTTACGAGTCAAATTTCTATATAAAAATTCAAACTTGCACTTATAGCTGTCGCTGACTTTTAGCTCTATTACTTACGAAAAATTACGTACATTTAATAATCATTGCACAAAAAAAAACATTTTTCTTTAATAAAAAGTATCATAAATATTTTTTTATTGGAAATTTCTACAAGAATAATAATTTTAAACAACATTTTTGGACTAAAAGCATATAATTATCTCGCATTTTTAAACTAAATAAAATTAAATAAAAGTATTTTTTCTTTTCAATTTATATTGAGTTGTAAGCCATTACATGTTACATGTTAATTATATCGTACCCATACCCCACGTATAAATGTTTTCGGTTAGTACAACTTTTATGATGCTACGTTTTAGAGATGTGCTATTTAGTTTTTTATTTTATCGATAGCTCGTTTATATTTTTTATAATTTTGAAAATAAATAAATTTACTTGTATAATTTTATATATGTATATGAATTTGTCTCTATTTATAAATAAACAAATTAGTTTCATTTTAAAACTCAAAGCAACCGTTACTCAAAACTAAATAATATACAGACCTATAAAGAAAAAAAACATATAAATAGCTTATTCATATATTCAAAATATTAAAAAAAAAATATATTTTTTATATATTTTTTTCTTTCCTTAAAATTAAAAAAACAAATACTTAGTAAAAACACATCACTATTATTTACATATTATTGAATACGCACGCGACTGTCACCCTAATGAGGGGATCACCCTTCGGTCACTTTCAATAGACACAACCCTCTCGATCATTCAACGATTTATCTTGAACCGAACAGGGTATTTTGTCAATTTGCCCCCTACAATGATTAATTGAAAAAAAAAATGTTTTATTTAAAAATATGAAGTGCTGTCAGACGGTCAGTCAAGTTGATCTTAGTTGAGTCTTTCGATTGGATACTTCAATCAATTTTTTTTTATTTTTTATATACAAAATGTATTTATTATACATAAATTATAGAAATTCTAAGTTCTAAGACCACTTAATAGAATTAACAAATCATATTTATCGAATAGCTGTCTAAAGTCTAATAACACCTACAAACACAAATTAAATACAACGATACCCGCTTCACAAACTGAGATACAATCAAATGAATTTCGTAACAAAACAATTTAAAAACCAATAGCAACGGGACCTCGTTTCCCATGGTCGGGAATAAAACGCGTGGGGCGGCATTTTATATAGGCAGGGCATGGGTCCACGGTGCCACTGTCAAACGAGCTCGCTCTGAGAACACACGGCCGCCTAATCTTTTATTATTACGTTATAGTTTCTGCCGAAATATCGTATAATAATTGCATAAACAAGGATAATGAGAGGAGGAGGAGCCGGCGGACGCACGCCCCTCTAGCTTTTTTCTCGGCGTCTGGGCGGCGCGAAGAACACGCCTCGGGTCCCACGCGCTTGAACGCGTCCGCTATAGACAAACCAACGGCAACGCGCCGGCGGACTGCTACCGACGTAAACAAACGCAGCAAACCATATACGGGAAAACTAGTGACATTATAGAAAAAATAATTTTACCATATGCCGTCGTCGTAGCTCGTAGCGACCGTCAAACTGTTGATGCTTATCGCTCCAACTTATGTACATATTTAAAAGTAAATAAAAAAACAGCAGTTTTGAGAGCTCGGCAACCGGTTTTTGAAGTTAAGTGACCAGATGATTTTTTTGTGCAACCCGTTTCCTGTTTTGGAGTGAAAATTTCACGAGAGTTCTCGAGTGATCACCATAATGAACCCTAAAACAGAGGATGTAGTGTTACCAACATGAAAAAGCTGAGAGTTCCTGCTGATGAGAGGCCCAGAATGCCTGACAAGTATCCGGCGGCAATATATCTAGTGCTGATAATATTATTTAAAATGGCAAGGTAAGTTTTTGTATGCAAATGTAACAATAGGTTTGAATTATAATATGGTTGACGATAATAATGACGATCATTGTTAGACTACAACATTAAATCTTAACTCACGGTAACTAAGTTGACAATTGGTGTTCTTAAACAGTAACGGGTTCGAATAAACAGGGGCGTTGCAAAACAAACTAAAACCTCACGACACTAATCATGCAAATCATCTAAGTAGGCAGCTTCTAGAGGTATAATGGCAGTATAATCATAATACATGGTAATATATGTAAATTTAAAACGTGACAATCATATGTCACGATCCAAACACGCAGATTAACATAATGCAAATACGTGTTGCCACTAAGCGTGTTAGGTATAATTGCCAGCGTGTTTGACGTGATTGATTCAAGTGATGGCCTCCTACAGTGAAGTCAGGTTTCCTGTACGGCAAATTGCTAGACTAGTTTATATGTTTCTCTTTCAACATCTACACGTTTGAAAATAAAAAGGTGTTGTTTTGAAAATGAAATTAACTAATCTTGTTCTTATATGTACCTACATATATATGTATATCATTATTTGTTTTTATAAGTAGGGCAAAGATAAATCGATTTGATAGCTACTGACAGTTGACAAATTTGTTAATAAATAATTAATGAATACATTACAATCTTTTTAATATGATTTATATTCAAAGAATTAATATTTTTAATGACACTATGCTTAACTTAAAAAAATCAGTTATTAATTTTGCAAAAAATACTCAAATATTTAGAATATGAGTATATTTACACTCAATATCCTTTTTATATACAGTAAATAAACATTTTAAACCTTTAACTAAATTACAGGTATTATTATTTTTATCCTGTATTTAATTACATTTTAATATCGTCTCTACATTTCACTTGAAAAATATAATATTTTTTAAGTCGCTGCCCGAATGAATAACAAATTATATTAAATGCAATTACAATATTTTTAACCAAAAACAATTAATTCTTAAGGTCGTTTTTATTTCTTCTCTTAGAATACTAAGCATAACCGTCCATGAGAGTAAAAATAACAATTCCTACAACTTATACGAACCTATTTTCAAAATATTACACAAAAAATATACATTATATTTGAATTTAATTTAAATTTGATTGAATTGATTGAATTGAAAATTGAATGAATAATTAATTAAACCCAAGCTTGTTTAATATTGCATAAAATAACCTTATTTAACTTAAAAAATAAATAACCATTTAAAAACCGTTTATCTTAATCTAATCAATGACTCGCCTTAACCTATTAGTCTTAAGAAAAAACGTATCGAGCGTAAATTACTAAGACGATACTGTCAATATAGAAAATAAGTGTTTTATCGATGAAATTAATTGCATATATTCTTAGAGCTTAAACCTATATACAGATAGTGTTCGTTGAAAGTTTATAAACAGAGCAAATAGGTATTAAGCAAGAGTACACATTGTTGGTACACGGAATTTCAATCAGACTGTGCAACGGGAAAACGGATGAGCGTAAGACGATTCCTACGTATACCATTACAGCGTTTAGGATATTAGATTTAAAGTCGATTTTCCTGCATCAATATACCAACGGAATCTCCATACACCCGCGGGTTAGAAGAGAAAAGTATTTGCAGAATTGTCGGCACGCAGCGAGAGGCAAGGCAAGTAGCTGTAATTTGTATTGAAATAACCTTTCTGAATGAGTATCGTAGCATTTCATCAGCCAGGCACCGACATCAGATTTATTATTTTTTACTGGCGAACTCTTAAAGCACGAAATTATTGTTTTTATCTCGTCTGGAGGTATTTTCGAAGCAATTATATTAAGTTCAGGCAGGAGTTTTAATTGGACCAGGGTTTAACGACTTGTTGGAAAAAGCTGTTGGTTGCTACTGAGAAAAACTTGCAATACAACAAGATTCAGAAATCACTATAAACAAGAGAAAACAATTTACCTTATTAACATCACACTTTCAATCTAATTGTTATTGCGGTGTTTCATTGGTTTATTTATATTTTATAGATTTTTTATTAAATATTAGTAAAATCTTAATATGGAGAGCTATATAAATGTAGATATTTTAACTTTTAATTCGATGGAAACTATGGAAAGATGCTTATTTTAGCAACTAACATTGTCTGCATAGCATACAACGCTGTCATTAGCACATTTTATTAACTCATAATAAGAAATCATTTCATTAACTTATAATCAAGACCCCAATAGTCTATAATTACATAAATTGTTATAAAACAATAACCGGCGGGTGTTAAATCATTAAAATAATGATATTGCAATGCAAAAATGATACGACAATGATAGTAATGAGTGAGCATCATTAAGATCATTAGACGTCGGTTATTCGTCCAACCCTTTAATGACACCGGCATTCCCTAAGCGTGGGAAGGCGAGATAAGTTACACAGTTATGTAAAGAAGGAAAACACTGTTTGACTTTTGTTGTTAAAGTTTTTAGCGTTCCGTTCTTTTGAAAAATATTTTTTTCTTTGCTAAAACATAGCTATAAGAAATGTGCCATTAATTTTTGCTATATTATATTAGTAGTTGAACTTCGTTTGCATAGTCTACTAAACGTAAAATATCGTGTCCGTACATTGCTAAAAGAGAATTCTTTTGGCTGTGAGTTTTCTGTCGAGCACTCAGTATTGGAAGTGTTTTATATCTTGGTATCAATAACAATAACAATAATTATATGTTTTAAATGTATTTTTTTATAATAATTTATATTTAAAAATGTTAAATTTATTTTATTATATAATAAAAGTATACGATGATGAAGTATACGATGATAATTTTATTATGTGTGGAAAATTTGAAAGGGCGTAAAAATGCTATTAATACGTTCAGTTGGTATTTATTAAATATCATATTTTATGAACATCATCAGGTGTGTTTTGATGTGTCCCAACAAAGACAATATCTGATCGTAGTAGATAATAATTTATTTAATTTTAATTTAACTTATATAATGAGCTTTTATTTCAAAATATATATCTTTCCTGCCTATCGCCATTAACATTTATTAAAAACGATATTTTTTTATTATATTGTATATTTAAATAAATCTTAGTGTTTTATTTTTACAACAAAGAGTTATTGCTTTTTTTAAACAATATTCTTATTTTAATTTGTACAATATTTGTAATAATTAAAAAGAAAGAAAAATAATAACCTAAAAATTGTATAAAATTATAAATTATCTATATTACACTTTTTTATATACTCATTAGATATTAAAACTGTAATATTCTAACCTTAAAACAAAAAAATATAAACAAAATCAACGGAACCCATCACTCGTCGCGCCTATCGGCTTGACCGTCACTCTCATACAATTAACTGATAACAGATGGAGTATGTTCGTGGAAGTTAAATAGTACACACCTTAAACAAAATACAAACTAAACTTACAAACTAAAGCTCTTTTAAGCAGAATATGAAATGGAGAAAACAAATATTGCTCATAGTGAGCTTTCTCTATGTATGTTTAATTTTTAAAATATCTTTTCTCTATTATCCACTTCCCGTACAATTTTCAGAATTTGCGTTTTGAGTGACGAAACTCTACATACCTATATAAGTTTCATACTAGCGACCCGTTCGTGGCTTCGCCCGCTTGAATTACACAATTATTTATTTACTAACTTGGATTACTGTGGTGTTTTAATAAACTTATAATTTTTAAAAAATAAATTTCAGCCAATTCAACAGCACAGTTACCTATTAAGTCGAATAAATATTTTAGATTAATATATCTTTTTTATTGATGAACCTCTTGAAATAAAACAAACAAAATATAATTGTGAAACTGCATTTAAATCAGTGAAGCCGTTTCTATGTTTAAGGTGCACAAACGCACAAATAAGCGAACAAACAGATCAACCGACTAGACTTCCTAATTTTCAATATATTTAGGTTCTATAACATTTTTAAATAAAATTTTTCTCATATATCTTCTATGAACAGACACCGTACTATATAGTGAAACTAATCCCCAAGTTTTATCTTGCCAGAGCACAATAATGGGAATAATTAATAAAAAATAAATAATAATAATAATAATAACGAACCCACAAACATCGCACTTTCAGCCAGACTACCAGACAGAAAATATTCATAAAACTTTATATAAAATAGTAGTTTCTGATATAATCTATGTAAGTATTTACTCCAAATTATAAACTGTAGACAACGTTTTAAAACAAAATATTTTATAACTACCTTCATTTTACGACTGTGACCGAGTTTATATCTCAGGAGGAGAAAAAATTCAAAGTGTCGTATCACGTAAAGTGATGCTGTCATCAGATCAACGTTCGTCCGTAAAATGGAAACGTGACATATTTGAAGAAAAATATGGAACTTCTACATTATAAAATAAAGGAATTCGTGTGTCATTATAGCAAATTAAGTTCGGTTAACCGGGGCTGTGACGACGGTTAATATTTTTTGTTCGGATAAAGAGTATATAGAGGTAAATTGATTAAATTATTATTGCAGAAGTTTATTATATATAGCGATTTAATTCTTAATGTAAAAGATACAATTGATGTTATTGTGAACAAATATTTTAAAAAATATTGTCACATTCATGAGCCTTATGAGCATTTTCAGAAAATATAAGAAATAAAAATTATATTACTTAAGTAAAAAAATGATCTAAATATTTATTCATTGTCATAGATAATTAATATGTCATTAGATAATTAAGATCTTTGCCTAAGTTTTTCAAAACTTAAACCCTTTACTAATAGTACAACCCAATCAAATTCGATAGGCAAATTGAGTTATTATTCATTACAACCAGCTATGACGGGACTATTTTAAACAAACTATGGTATTTCAGAAAAAAATCCATGGAGCATTCCCCCCGAGTGAGCACCCAGCAGACTTCACCATACAAAATATTAATTAAAATCCCCTAAATATTTCCAACGCGGAATACTTTAAAAATATTTGTTTAAAGTTGGGAGCGAATACAAATTGTTTCATTATTAAAGTATTTTGGGCCTGTACGATAGTATCTGGTCGTAATAAATTAATTATAACGACGTTTGTAAGCCCTTTGCTAACGATCAATATGGTCGTACCGGTATATACGCATACGTAATATTTAGATATATTTTTAACACTTAGTCCAGGGGTCCCCAACCTTGTTTCATCTCGCGGCGCAGTTACAAGTTTGGTATTTTTTGACAGCGCCCTACCCAAGCTAGTTCGCTATTAGAAAAAGAAACAGTCGAAAGAAATAGATATCTACACCCAAATAGGATCAAAAATTAAAACATCCACGATATGAAATTGAGTTTCATTTATTTAAATGAGAAAATTACAATTAAGATATAAGAATATTAAAGTGCGTCAGTTCTTAGTCAATTCAATGTGACGGTTGAGATTGGTGGTCTCCGCACAGTTTCTCAAGAAATTTCCGATTTCAGATTTAGGAACAACTCACGGCGCCCCTTTTTACTTTCTATGGCGCACTAGGGCGCCGCGGTGCACAGGTTGGGAACCCCTGACTTAGTCAATTGTAAAATTTCTAAATATTTGATGGTAATGGCTTCAATCGTGATTCAAGGAAATATTTTCATTAATATACAATATTACCTTACTCTGGCTTCATTAGAAAAATGGATATATACTAATCTTTATATCTTTTTATACTGTAATTCACTTTTGTATTTATATTTCAGTTCAAGAGACAACATCCTACCTCATCAGTTCAAACTAAGCTCAGGCCTCACCTGCAGGATGGTCGGTGGTCTGACCAGGGAACAAAGGTCTGTCTGTCACAGTTCACCGGATACTGCGGCCATAGCTTTCGAGGGTCTGCAAATGGCAGTCAGGGAGTGTCAGCATCAGTTCAGGTGGCACAGGTGGAACTGCTCCAGCTTGTTGACGAAAAGCACTAATCCTCACGCAAGCGGAATTATGAAGAGAGGTAAGAATAATAAATTAATAATTTTGTTTTATTGGTATATTTCTTCTGTATACATACAGCTGCTCTTAAAGCAGTAAGCTTTTCGGTAGATTGTTTGTGTTAATAATTTCCTTTTTAAAACAATAAAATATAAATATATATTGAAGTGTTAAAAAATAATTTACATTAAATTTTACTTACAAACATAAAAATTTGACAACATACACAAAAACATAAAGAAGACATAAATTAAAAAAATAATGAATAAGCGACAAAACTTTGTAAGGAATAATTAAAACAAACGTTACTGGGAGGCTGAGATAATTCTCAAGAGGGTCGAATGTTTAATTACTTTGCGTAATAAAACCTTCAAAACAGCAATAAAAATACATATTTATTTACGAAGCTTTGTCGCAAATGGACCGCCAATGACTTTGTAGGCCACACTGCCATGTAGGTGGCAGCAATCACCAGCAACGCCGAACCAGTCTGTGTAATTCCATGAGAATTTTATTAAAATAAACGCAACTAAAATTTCAAACCAATCGCGATCGGCCATTACAATCCGAATTTATTACGAAGAAAAATTATACACGCATATTAAGACCCACCGGACGGACGAGCCGGCCGCATTGTGCCCGCGGTACTTACCGCTCGTAAGTCTTTATGTCTATATCGTCAAGTGTAAAAGGCTTTGTCGATCTCATTTTTTCCACAAGCATCGCACACGTTGACGCGGAAATTTACGAGCATGAGAGATGGGAGATGGAACAACAAATAATAAGACAGGCCTTGGTGGCCAGGTGTGCCCGCTCCCGCGCCCCGCGATTTCACGCTCCGTGTGGGTCCCGGCGAGCTCGTCTTTACCCCGCCATCTTCAGTTATTAATGTTAAAATTCTTCTAGAACTAACTAGGTTTATAAGACTTCTAATCTTCTATTCTTCTTCTTTATAATCTAAGTATTTCTAATAATTCTCAGAATATTTTTTTTAACTCTACGCTATATCCTACTTATAGCAGTAGCTAGTATTAAAACTGCTCCCATTATGACACCTACATTCCCCATTTTCCACTGAATTTTGGTAGCAATGCGTGTTGAGTGGCGAATCTCAACGCCACGCTTTACCTCGTTACCAAAACGAGAATATTAAAACAATATAATTTAATATCCTTAAGTAGAAATCGAACCTTCAACATGTCTCACTTACAGTCGCACATTTGTGCCCCGCGCCACGACAGGTCTCACCTAAAAAAACATTTTTTTATTATTATTTACATACATACCTATGCTTAGGAAGTAAATATAGAATAAACCATAAGTATATTAGTTGATCCTATTATTTATCAACCATTATCAGCATGCATCCATAACACTCCGTAACGACACCTTCCGGCCTTTTAACTACAGAATTGAGAAATCCGTCAAATTGAAAAATTGTGAAAAAATACCGTAACTAAACACTTAAACATCTTTCTTAACTTGCCCATTGTTAGAGCCCGATTGAAACGTTGTCGGGTAAACGATACCAAAAAAAAGTCTAAGAACAAATCAAGAGATGCTTTTAAATAGGATAATGGCATCGATGATAGACGAAGAAAGATAATAATGAATCCGGACCTTCGGATTTTTTCAGGTGATCGCGTAGATAAACCGATAAAAGAACTGGACTTTGGTATTCTGTATGGGTCTCTACATTCTCTTGTATAAATAGAATGCCACAATACAGTTGTGGATTCGCTTCCCAATTGACGAAATGAAATATTTAATATTCTCATTTCTTCGATCTGGTGTCCGGGTAAAGCGCTGCGTTGAGTTCCTCCACATAACACGCTATCCCTTCAGAATTCAGCGGAAAGTTAGGAGCGGTGGGTCTTAATACTAGGCTCTCTCTGCGTAGGTACCCTGCTACATGCAGGATACAGCGTGAAGCTGGAAAAAAAAGAAAAATACCCATTTCACATCCTTCGTCCTCTAATGAGGTAATCGTTGGAAAACGTACATAACTCCACAGCTTAATAGTGGCTGATGGGAGATGTGAGATTAGCGCATGTCTCACACCAGAGCTCTAACGTCGGCATGAGTGAATGGCGGCCCGGGTGGCAAGTTGGCGCTCGAGCGTCGATACAAATCTGACGGCGAGCGCACGTGACCCGAATACGGGACGCGGACGTGTCATAAAAAAGTGACATTTATTGGCGTTTTATATCAACCACGTGTCGACAGGTGACGGAGTGGCGACGGCCAAGTATGATTATGATGCTGCAAAAACGAGATGCGTTTTTATGAGACTTCTTATCTGACGGTGAGCCGTGGGAACTTTGTGAGATGCTCTGATGCTCTGATGTCTTCATTATAAACGTGTGAATATTTTTCGCTTTTGTTCTTTTTCTTTTTACTTGCTGAGTAAGCCGTACCGTGCCAACTTTAATTATCAGGTAAAATCCTATTAAATAATAATCAGCTAAAGCCTAAAATAATAGTTTTTGAAGTGAAAACGTGAAGAGGACGTGTCAAAATGCCTCTGTCCCAAATAGCCGTCCTTCTAATGGCCGTGATAACATCTCTCGGTGCGTTACCGAGTCGTGCTCCTGGAGATGGAGATGCCTGTCAACTGTGAGAACAAAACACAAAAGCTCCATAAAAATATGAAATTGTTAAGGATACTCCATGTTAAGACGTGACGTGGAGATTTTTTTTAATCGCTTTGTTCGCTTCGGGATTACACGAACGCCTTTTAAAGCTAATTAAGTCGAGCGATGATTCTGCAAAATTGTTACAAATGTGTTCATAGATGTCTTTCGCATTGATTTGAGTCCATATAATCGATTTTACTAACAAATTCTTATATTCTTATGTTGTCAATAAATCTTTATGTTCTAATCCACCAGCCTTATTTCTTACATGGTTGTTATAGGTTGTTGTTATCATGTCTGTAGGATATTTTTTTCTAATCGTCGCTGCCAAAAAATCATTAGAAAAACAACCTTCACATAGTTTCCGAATGTCGCAGGGTAGGCGCAGAGGAACCATAGTGTTAAGACACTCCGTTCCATATTGTCCGCGCGCCTTTCGAGGCATACGTGTGGAGTGACGGAACTCACATGCTACATTTTTGACTTGGTACCATAGCGAAAGAATAAAAATATTAAAAATAATATTTAATTCCCCCAAATAGGAATCGAACTGCTAACCGTCGCGTCACGCGCTTGTGCCCCTGCGCAACGGCCTTTAAATATCTGTTTTTACTAAGAATATATTTAAATTTTATTTATTTTTTATTTCGACTTCAAAGTAACCTAGTATTTAATTTGAATATGTTACACATTACTTGCAACCGTGGTCGGGCCTCGTTTCGGTGATTAGCAATTCGCAACACCCAAACACCTTACAAGCCTTAATTGACTCCGACCTTTTCGTAACTTAAATCTTAATTAATGGAGGCATATAATATGGAAAAATTTAAATTTCTAAAATAATAATAACTTATGTCATGATAAATCCATTTAAAGTTAAAAATCTATTTTATCTTAGGACTAAAAGTAATTAAACTCGTATTAAAAAGTAAATAAATCATTAACATTTAGTACAAAGTAAATTACACGTAAAGCACGACATCGTTTTAAATTTATATTATTTAAGCTAAGTAGCTGTAGCTAAGTAGCTGTAGTAAATATATACAATTCAGGTTCAACTCGAGCACTCGTTCATTTGAGCACCAGCGTGGAAGTAAGTAAGCCATTTTTTAAAATCCCCCAGGGTACACGACCATACACAGCCTGCACTTCGAAATAAGGAAAGCAAATCTGAATTAATTCATTAATTTTTGGCACCAGATTTATAGCCCATCAAGCTCGAAGCGCGAATCGTTACAAAAAACAATTTTACAATAACTAAATACGGTATAATAAATTACTGATACAAGCCTACGTGCGCGACGGCGCAGCAGCTCATCCCAAAAACTATGTTAAACGAGAAGGAAAAAGTCGACCACCACCGGGCCTATCGGAAAAACCTATCAATATGTGCATTCTATTATATGAACGTTCACAATTTTAAAAGAACAACCGAGGACCAGAACAAAACGGTCAATATGATAATTAAAATTTGTATTTACTTGCTGTATAAGTTCTTTTTTTGCTGTCCGGCGCCGAGTTGCCCTATATGGATTGAATGGTGATTTGCCAATTTAATCCGCGATTCGAGGAATCAAGGTGGCGCTGCTCACGACTCTACCTCGCTGCTCACCTGTTCCAGTGATGGACAGTCCTGCTTTTTCATTTCCTCGGTACGTACACGAACCACATACACGCACAGTACACGCTGTATAACACCTAAACATTATGTTAAAAGCGTTATTTATTCGCCCAAAATTATACGAGAAGGTTATTTTACTTGCAGAATTTGGGAGTCGTAAATCTAGATGGTTTTTTCTCTGGTAAACTTTAACCATGCTTTACTTCAGCTCCAGGATCCGTTCGTTTAATTTTTAGAATACAATGATTTTAGAAGGATCATATTTTAGACGACTATATATATTTGCACAAATATAACACCATCAACATGGAATTCGTACATATTTAATTGGAAAAGCGTCATCAAAGCCCATGATGGCCAACCTAAGTTTCTGATAGTAAAAACAAGAAATAAGAACAGCTACTACTACTTCTTGTTTGTTATATACATTGATCAGCCTGCGACATATCTGAAGTAGAGAATTAAGAAAAGACACGGACGGACAGACATACATTTCGATCTTGATGAATTTCATTATATATAAACAATTGCATTTCATGCATTATGGAAACAAACAGAATAAAAACAACTGAGGCTCAAGTGTAAGGGAAGAATTTAAAATCTGTCACCCGTTCGAAATTCAGGGCATTCGCTTAAAAAGTAAATGAATAAATCGCTTCCATTAGAGACAATATAAAGCCGAGCTGGATGATGTTTCGAATGTACGAGTATTTGCTTTACGTTATCTCGAGATCTCTCGATATCAATTAAATGTTAATAATAATCGATGTTTTTAAATGAACTTTAGTTTTTTTTATTGGTTTATTCTGTTATTTTTAATCATTATTTATATTTTTATGGAAGTAATGTCATTAATGTATTATAAATGTATTAAAATAGTTCAAGAACCAATAAAAGTGTATAGTAGGTATATATTAGAAATTAGTTGATTTAGAACAGTTACTCCTTATACCTGCATTAATTATAGTAAATTTCATATACCTACTATTTCAATCCAGTAACGTTATTGATTAATTGATGTATTGACTATTTAGTATTTTATCCTCCAGTGATGAATAGTGCCGCCACAAACAACGTTAAATTAGCACTTAAATGCATTTAATTTATGACTACGACATCTATTTGCTAGCTTTAAAACAGCAGAAGTAAACATTATTAGTAATTAGAATGTGAGCTACGAATATTTATATCTAATATCTATTTAACACTCAGACTTTGTCTCCAAATATGTTTTTAATTAGTGTTAACTACATAGCAATTATGGGAATTGTCATTGTAATACAAGAGATTGGATAGCTAGGTATAAGCGACTAATCATGCAGTGCTCCTCTTAAAGATCAGGTTAAACTTTAAAATTTTTGTATATTATAGTTATTTGGGTGATAAAAAAAACTTATTTATATGTAGATATGGGTATCGTATGTGCAATTCGGACTTGAGACTCTACCGTTAGTCATTCTAGTCACAACTATTATTAAATAAAAGAGCTATAAACGTTTTATAAGAATTATAAACGTTTAATTATATTATGGTTTATAGATAAAACATATAAAAATCATGAACATATTTTCCTACCTTCTGTTAATAAGCCGTTTTCATAGTTAGGTTTTTACCACAGATAAAATACACAGCATATATCGATCCCAACTCGATGCTTATAACTCGAAATCATCGAAATCGATCAACAGAGCGTGCTATAAATCGTTACATATCTGTTCTATCGCGTCTCCACGCATCGACAAATATAAATTTGTCACTGGTGACCAGTGACTGGTCACTGGAAAAAGCTGGGCAAGTTTATAAATAAACAATAATACAACCCTATTTGGTTTGTACACCGTAACATTCGAATGTCGATTTCGATGATAGCGCAGCCCGTTTATACGATACGATCTGTCAAAATCAAAAGCAGCTTCACGCTGTATCCAGCACACAGCAGGGTACGCAGAGGGAACCTTGTGTTAAGACACTCCGTTCCCCACTTTCTGCCGAATTCTGGAAGCATTTAATGTTGAGTGGCAGAACTCAACGCCGCGCTTTGCCTCGACACCAGAGCGAAGAAATGGAAATATAAACGTAAATAAATATTTCACTTCCTCGAGTGGGGATCGAACCCACAACCGTTGCGTTACAGTCACACCCTTGTGCCGCTGCACCACGACGGCCTCTACGATGTGTCAAATAATATATATTTTTTTCGTTTTTGTTTTTAGGTAAAAAAATTAGGACTGTGTTCTTCTCATACGAAAATAAATAGCGGACTTATGTCAAACGTATACCCAGTTTCTCTACATTCTATGTAAAATTGTGAAGTAGTCAGTATATTTACCTAGTACTTACTCTGTGTTGTATTTTCAGTCTAAATAATAATCAGAAGTCGTAGGTGCGTTGTCTAATCAGGTATGGCAATACCCATATTCCTTTACCATACGACTTTAAACCACAACTAAGCTTTTAAGATAGGAGATACCCTCTCAATTATCTTTTTTGTTATTAAACAATTAATAATATATTTTTAAAATAAATAAAAACCATATGCATTTTTATAATTAATATATGATTTTTTTTATTGCTAAATATTATTTATATTCTATCTATATCTAATAAACAAACAAATGGAATTATACCTAAAAAAATACAATAAAAAAAAATATAAATGACGAAAGTAACATGTAAAGGGGCTTTCCATCATAAGATTGTATTAATTCACCTGACGAACGATCAACTCGCTGAGATAATGGCTGATTTATAATGATTATCATATTATTATACGTGATTCATCCTAAACCACGGCTGCCCGCTTTTTGTGCAGTTTGACGACCTAGAACCGAGACGGATATATATTTGACTTTTATAAATTTTCATGCTTACCCCATAGTATGCGATAAAAAGCTCTGAATAAAAAATATATATAGTACTAGTGGACTTTAGCGGCTTCGCCCGCTAAAACTATACAAACGTTTATTAAATATATTTATGAAATTATTTTCAGTTTTCAATAGAGAGATGCGGTAAGCAAACTCATTTTGGGTGACGCTTTTTAACAACAAACTTTGCAAATCGTTGCTTAGCAACGGTTGCATAGCCACGGTTGTTATTAACATGGCGGAATAAATTGCATGTCAAATTAATAAGTATTTTAATATATTGGTATATATCGAAAATATTACAAATATGAGGAAAAAAGTACCCTATGTTCATCCCGAGACCCTCAAGTATCTCTATATGAGTATTTTATCACAATTAAATTAGCGGTTTGGCCCTGATTGCGTAAAAGACAGACAGACAGACAGACAGACAGAGTTACTTTCGAATTTATAATATAGGTATGGATATGTTAACTTAAATGTAATATTTTGTGGATTCTGCAGAAAGTGCAGTGACAGTGCAGTTTTGGATATTTCGCCTCTTTCAGATATACTATACATTGCCGGTTGAGAGACGCAGCCTGAGCGCTTTGCATTTGTACATATTAGAAGCGATTATAATAAATATATCCCTGAAATATCGCCTTCATTTAGTTGCATAACAAATAATTATGGGATCGTTTGTGAATTATGAATTTATAATTATTTCATAAATACAAATAAAAATGATATATTTAAAAAAAAATTACAAATTTATTCTTTTATAATAGTAAACGTTTTCTTAACAAATATACTTTAAGTCGAGTTAAAAGCTAAAAATAAAATAGTAATTATTTCAATAAGCCGTATCTCCTTCTCAATTAGGCTCTGCACCCACTAATCTCTACAGATAACGCAGCAATATTAACCACTTGCCATAATCGATTCTTATTCGATTCGTCGAGTTAAAAGATAGTGTTGGGAGTGTATCGTGAGAAATGCGTTTAATTTATTGTATACTAATGGCCCGCCGCGGCTTCGCTCTAGATAGGTAAAGCTAACAGCAGAACGGAATTTAAAAATTCCTTACATTTTTTTATAGAGACCATAGCAGCGATAGAGAAACCTAACATGTTTTAAATAAAATACATTTAGGTATGCCACTCTTTTATAATGTAAATTACTATAGGTAATAAAATCGATTAGGGATTTGATTCCAAAATAGATATCAACATATGTATTTATAAACATAGATAAAAAGGTAAATTAGAGTATTATTTTACTAGAATCGATTTTTGACTGTTAAATAATTTCACAAAACAAGTTGATCATTACATATCTTGAAATACTATTTTATCCTTTGTGCGATTTTAATAATATAATCTGAATACAAATTAAAACAAACAAAAAACCAATATTTCACCATAAAACATTTAAATACACATTAAAATAGTAACAACTCAGAGTTCCAACATTGAACACCCAATCTAAATGCCAACATATAATTAAAGATGAGTGTACCCACTCCAACAGTATATCGAGACATTAATTAATCTTCCTATAGGTGGCTGCGTAATTACAACCCAATAATTGCCTATTGAAGGTATAGCTTTTAAAATCGCATCGATGCCATTGATTCTCTACATTCTCTACATACAAAGAAATAGCAAACGTAGCGAGTTATTAACGAGTTTAAAACGTATACAATTAGCCATCGTCGTCCTTTAGAATCGAATGCAAATTGTTATCTTTATGGGTAAAAGATTACATTGTTCGAGAGCAATACGTTATCTCAGTATCTCCAATTCTATTTAATTTATTGCAATAAAATAGATAAATGGGTATCGCGACGTCCGCGTTCTTAGACGGGGCAGGCCGGTGAACGCGAAAGCCGTAGTTGATATTATAACTGATGCATTACGTAGATAAGTTGCTAGCCATCGGCCATTGCTTTTTCGTATTTATTAATTTTATTTATATTATGTACATGTTTATAGTTTATTAGAATTACATAATATGTCGTATATAGCTAGCGCTAGATTTGTTGTTTCGTCGAATGTATAAGATACATTTTCTTACTTCACCTAATATTTTATATTATTTATATACCTAATTTCTTATTATTTTAATTTGACGTTATTTTTGCATATTTCAGTTTGTTCAAATGGTGGCGGAATTTAACTTAAACTAATATTATTTTTGTCAGAGCATATGAAAATACTTCATCCGTTCCCGTCCCGTCGCACCGATTCTCTAGACTTGCTTATATTATAATAATTTTTGGACATTCTTTTTATACTCTGCATAAAACTATGAATGCTTCATTGACAAATTTGCAACATATCGACTAGATCAATAAATATCCCATCCAGATCCAGATTACCATGGCATTAATGAAAATTGAATACTTAGATACTGAAATTACATAATTATAATAACTGATTTATATCCATTTCACAGGTTTTCGGGAATCAGCATTCCTATACGCGCTATCAGCAGCTGGGGTGGCCCACGCCGTAGCCCGCGCTTGCGCCCAAGGCCGCATCCTCTCCTGCGGCTGCGACCCCCTCGGGTACCGCGCCTCACACGACAAAGGGCGGGCCAGGGCGAACAAGTGGGAATGGAGTGGATGCTCCCACAACTTAGCTTATGGCGTAGACTTCTCTAAGAAATTTTTGGACGTCCGAGAGCAAGTTAACGATTTGCAGTCGAAGATAAATGTTCATAACAATGTTGCTGGGAGATCGGTGAGCTTTAATTTTATTATTTCGTTTTACTCTTTATTTTTCTAGTTCTATATGAATATTTAATCAATGTATGTACTTAAAATTCAGTAAGTACTTAACATACATTTTTATTTTTTAAGCTTTAGCAAAGGTTAATTCTTCCTTCTCGTTTCCCGCCCGCCCTCTTAAATACATTGCGTACTGGTAAAATCAAAATTTAACATTTCGATCTTAGTAGGACTAAATGAAAAAAAAATGTATACAAGTATAAATCCACACAATTGAAATTGAACTCGTGAACATCATGAGAAGTTAAACATTTTCCAAGTGTGCTATGACAACTTACGAGTATAAAGTAAATTATTGGTTAGTATTTGTGTGCGTACTTGTATCTATTAATTAAGATAATTGTCCTTACGTCTCAAGCTTCGTCTTTGATATCATATTCACCCTTTCGATGATCAAACTAACGATATTCAGTGGTGCGTCTAATAAAGAAATTGAAGAGCCATCACCTCAAGAGATGTCATTTGACTCTTTGTTAGTCCCATTGTTTCTACAAAAGATTTAGTTAAATTATTGCCTCCTTATATAGATCAAAGAATATAATATTTGTTGCTTATAAAATGTAAATATAATATAAATTAGCATATTGTGGGGCCGTCTGACTGTAATAGCAACAGTTGTGAGTTCGATTCCACTCAGGGGAATGAATTATGATCGTTTCCCCTTTCGTAATAAGATAAAGCAAGATGTTAAGTTTTACTACTAAATAAACAATATCTCGGCAATTGGGTGGTGCATGGGTAATGGAGTGCCTGCCGCCTAATAAATAAAAGACAGGTGGTATTAGTTTCATATTCAAGCTGAACAAAAAAGTTCAGTATAAGCTGATAATAATAATAATAATAAGAAATCATGTTTTATCTTATCATTTCAAATTCAAAATTATTTAAAATTATTAGCCAACCAACTCAAAAACCCAAATTCACCTACATAAATATTTCAATGATTACATACATAAATCATACATATCCCATATGCCAACCAGTAAAGGTGTCTTAAACACCCTGGGGGGATGGAGAAATGAGTTACAATACATTCAGTTTAGGATGAACGGTAAATGGGCGTGGCCTTGTAATGACCTCAGTGGGTGGTCCTCGATGCATCGCTATAGTTATATAACATAATATAAACAGAAAATAACATTAGATTTCGTAACGTGACTGGCTTTTGTTAAAATTTACGTTTTTTTTAATCCTTTTTTTGTGATAATTAGTATGTTTTAATATAATAATCAATGTTTCTTCATATCCGTCCGTCATGGTGGTTGACATTTTATTTTTAGTTACGGATTTGAGTTTTCTGTTAAACGATTATAATTAGATTGTTAAATTAAAATATGTAAGTTTATTAAGATAATCAGATATCTTTATTTCTCTCGCCTGTTCAAATATATCTCTAATTTGGGAAGGGAGCATGAAGTAGTGGAAGTACAGTAATAAATCGAGAAATTTGTAAAATACAGTGTAACTTCTAAAAAGATATCTATTAGATAGAGTTAACTTCTTTGTCCATGTAAAAGTATAATAAGAATTATGTAACATACAGAATATATAAAGAATGAAGATATAAAGAGGGAGGTTCCCTCCCTTGCACGAAAAATTAATTCAAGTAACTATCTAGTTCATTCCTAACAGTTCGCCCATTCAGTTCGAAAATCCTTTTAATCTTCACATTATATACGGAACCTTTAAAAATAAACGCTTTAGCATACTTTAAATTTATCGACGCAGAAATATTCACAACACAAGTAGAACAAAACAAATCGTTTTATGGACAATTAAATTAATCTGCAACAATAAATATAGATATAGAGAAGCTACAGATCGCCATATTATGACAGCGGCAATGCCGTCACATAAATATGTCACGCACTGATTTGTCAGCTTACTAATATAATGGTGGGTCATCGGGAACAGCATCAGCTAATCCAAAATACTTGCTCTACCCTACCGGATTACTTCTAATAATTTAATAGGTATTCTTATAATAAACATGTCGTTGCGACAAAATGATAACCAAATGCTGCTTTCAAAGCCCGAATCAAGCGACTTTCACCTTAAGCTTTAAGCTTTAAAGACCTTCTTACTGTAAGACGGCGATATTAATATAACAACAAGCTTTGTACGTCTGTCCGTAACAAAATCTGACATTAAACCCGCATACCACGTATTTGGATTTACCAATGAATACAATATCATTTATATTAGAGGAGGTTTTTTATAATACAAACACGACTAGTACAAATTGTTTGATTTGTAATTCGTTTATAGTGGTTAATTATATAGTCCGGTCGGGTGCCTAATTTATATTGATGTTTGCCCACCGGCGATTAGTGACATTTATAACTCTGTAATTAGGCTGTTTCTACACTGTAGTTTGATTTAGATAATAACACCTTCTAAATATGGTTTAAGAACAGTATAATATTAATTAATAATATATTTAAAATATGTATCAATATTATAGCTGTAAATAAGTATTTTTATTATTTTTGTTTTGCGAAATCTGGAGGTATTGCTTGCTGAATAGCGGAACTCAGCCCCGCGCCTAGTTACTAGAGGAAATGAAAATATTAAGTAGGTATTTCATTTCCTCGACTGGCAATCAAACCCCCAACCATAGCCCTATCATTAATGATGTACCACCATGATCTCCTATTTCTCGACCTATAAACGTTAATACACTAATTTATTACATTATACACTTTTTATTATCTATAATTTAATAAATTAATTTATTACTGTTCTATTTTATATTTAAAACAGTAATTTATTAGATAAATATTATATAACAACATATTTAAGGATTAATAAAAGACATCTATTAATAACATATTATTTTACAACTTCCATCGTATTTCACTTCTAAGTCTAATGCGTATTTTATTTTGACGTTTTACGATCATCTTGTAATCGGTATGAAGTCAAGACAAAATAGTCCAAAATTAATGATTGCTTACAATGTTGCCTTAACACATTTATATTACGTTCTAATTCTTTAGAATATTCTTGATATATTATTAATTATAGTTATCTACATATTTGAGGCCACTCGTGAAACAGGAGCATAAAGTGTGGCTGTAAAATCGACTGGTTGTGGGTTCGATCCCCGCTCGAGAAAATGAAATATTTATTTATAAAATTCATTTGTATTTGGCGCTTTTTTACTCTTTTTTAAATACCTTAACTCTTAGATACTTTTCTCAATTTTCTACTTTTCACCTTTATCATTATCATCGTGGTAAATTTGGTTTCATTAACCAAAACAGAAAACGGTCTTAAGAGAAACTAGAAAAATCTAAGCAACCACTTTTTTTTGCTTACACCTATTATAAAACTGAAGTCTTGTATGGTTTTTAAGAAAATAATGTAACTTTAGAAAATATCTAACTAATGGCCCACAAACGTCTAATGCTGAATAATTTTCGTAGTAAATTCCTATCAAATTCACTGCAATTCAATCTAAATACCTATAATATATATATAAATATATAATAAATATAAATAAAAAAGAATTAAAGTAAGTACATACAATATATCTTAATCCCCATATGACCGAACTCCAAGCATCTTCCAATATATAATATACTCGTATATGAGAACTGAGAACATAAGCTAGCTCACCTACCGGCAACATTGCGCAATAATCATTATAAAATCATTACATAGAGATGCTCTATCAATCTAAGATGAAGATCTTGGCCGGTGGTCCTGGACCCCACTTGAGTATTGTTCCACCGGCGGCTGGATCTGGCTGTGGCACGTAATTAACAGCCTCCCAGTGAGATCTGTTAGACACGCTCGCTTATAATAACCCTCGATGATATTTTTATTAATGTCAAAATAAAATCCACCGAAATTACAATGTTCTGTAACAATGACGGTTGGTTTTTAGTGTGGCGGATTGGGATTGGGTTGATTTTTTTTTATTTTAATAACGTTTTTATGTTGTTGAATTTTGTATAAATATAATTTGTAAGTTAGAGCCTAAGGATATCTAAATATTCCTTATAAATGAAATCATTTTACAAGCACTTTTGAATCATTATATATATCTCATATATAATATATCATAAGTTACAATAAGTAAAAATTACAGCCCCATTAATTATTTATGGATAATTTTCACTAATAAACGAATACTAAATCTAATCTAAAATATCTTTGTTTCATCAAGCCTTATAACAAACTGTAAATCTTAAATAATTATTATTCAACTGGTAGCTCATAGATATTAGTATATCGCCACAACAATGTTTAAGCATCATCATCAGCGAGTCATAGAGTCTTCAATTAAATTAGGAATAATTTCAATTAAATTATCAATTTCATTAATTATAAATCTTTTATAATTTGGTTTATATAAATTAAAAATATCATACTAAGTTATTATCTATATATTTTAAAAATACAAATATGTTACTATATATATTAAAATAAGTGGGCAACAGTGTGAGAGGCGGCAAGGAACCCTTCAGCGGGTCCATAAAAGACCTCAACCCACACAAGAAATTAGGTATCACATTAGAGAGCCGAGGTGATAATTATATTACAAAAAACAACCGATGTATTCATATTTATGTTATGTAAAAAGTTAACCCATTGCGTATTGGTTTCTTTTATTCCTTTTAAATACCTATACATTTTTAACTTCATGCTGTATCCTATATAAATATAGCAGGGGAGAACTAGAGACATTTGGTAAAAAGTTACTCTAATATGTATATTTAGAAGTGAGAACATCGAGTTTAAATAAAGAAGAACGTGCTCATGTGGTTTGGGCACGTCGAGAGAATGATTGATGAAAAATTGGCAAAAATCATTTATGAATGAAAATAAGAGGTGTTGCGGCGTGAGATCTCGATTAACCTTCGAAAACAAAGTACTGATGAAACTGGAGGAAGATCACGTAGAAAGCATGAACACCCCCAGAAGGGCAGTAGAGACGCGAAAGAGGTATGCAGAGACCAAACACCTCCTGTCCTGAAAATAAAGATACCTTTATAATTTTGTTAAATATGTATGTGTAAAATACATATTATTTTACATTTTCATCATGAACCTACACTCATCACGTAACGTAAAACAATCGTCTACCACAACACAAAATTTTTCTTCCGTAAATATTATAAATTAAGCCTTAAATTAAAACAATATATTCATTTCTAGTTTATTATCTGTAGTCATTCGTTCGTAACATAATTGGCCTCGAAACAAATTTTCTATGACTTCGGTAATGCGATATAGGTGACAATTACATGCCTCAAACCGTTAGCGTGACAATGCACGTTCACGTAACGACTGACACGCTGTAATAAATGGATCTTATGTAGGAGTAAGTAAGTTGTTCCTATTTAGATAATATAATAAGCCTACCTTGGTACTTTCTTCTGCACGTACTCATATCTCCAACCATTTTAAGACTGTAAGAATAATGATTGTGGGTTCGATTTCTACTTGAAGGAAAGAATAACGAGCCTAATGTTAACACACTTCGTTGTCTTAACATGAGCCTAGGTATGAAATTTAAAAAGAAATACGATTACTAATTCTTTTCTCTATTTTCCATTAATTTTTCTCCACAATGCAAGATTGCTCTCTATAAATAAAGAAACAACGGAAATATTATTTAATAGATCCACAGACGTAACACCAATTCTGTTGACAATATATGTTTTTTTTTTATATCTTCAGGTCAATATCCTCATCTTTAATCATTTTTTGACTATTTTATCAAATAAAAAAAAATATAAAACCGCGGTCATTCATTAAATTGTACTGAAAAAAATATTATAAAATTACAATGTTATGTACATCGTGTGCGGTTTTACCGATAGCTAGTATAATTCGTTCGGATTAGCTACGGCCATCTTAAACCTATTAGCGTTAGTCACTCGTTAATCGTCCAGCAGTTTAGCTTGTGATTCACATACTACTACACTTTTAACATATATTATTTTTCAAAAAGATATAGGGAAAGATGTCCTCACAATGTTTAAAAGATAATAAATAAATAAATAAATCGGCTTCACGCTGTATCCCGCACAAAACAGGATAGACAGAGGCAACCTAGTTATGACATTCTGTTCCTCATTTTCCGCCGAATGCATCTTAAGATGCATTGCGTGTTCCGTGGTTGAATTCACCAATCCAGTGTCGACACCAAAGCGAAGAAATGCAAATGTTAAATATTTCATTCCCTCGAGCGGGAATCGAACCCACAAACTGTAGCATTTACAGTCACATTTGATGCCACACGACTGGCTGATATTTTCATGAGTTTCAACGCGAGATAGGTAAATAGAACGGCTCATAATCCATTAAGATACCACAAATAACACTTTCATAGCAAAACTTCACACCTATGTAACTATAAAATGAGTTTAAAGATATAAATAATGAGAAATTTATGATAATGCTAACCTCTAGACAAAGTCACCTCGACCATGTTATTTATAAACTCACATCAAACAAAATTACATACTAGAAATCGTTTTAATTAGGGCTATTGTATTTAATGATAGGTTGGCCTCAATCATTATTTGTGTAGTTTTTGCTACTGCTGTGTTAAAATGAATATTTTTTAATGACTCACGTCTCTTCTTCACTAATGAACGTTCTCTGCAATTGCTGGCGAGTGTTTGTGGTTATTAGCACGTAATTTCTTTAACATACTATATTGACATTTTAATAAATGATTTTTATTTCTTCACTCTGGCATCAAGGGCTACGAGAGCTTTAACACCAGGTTCCCTCTGCCTACCCTGCTATGTGCGGGAAATAGCGTGAAGCTGTCTTTTGATTAACTAATAAATATTTATATTAAATAATTTATCGCATCATCGAACTTAAAACGAAGCGTCTGAGAACAGAAGTCTAAGAGGCCGACTTGAGGAGTCGATGATGAAAATAAGCACTTATACTGAAGTGTGATTCATAATTAATAATAACAAAGATTACACGAATACATGACGCGATAGTTTATAGATGTTAATGCCTTAAAAGGTAAACAATATTTTAAATTTAGTTAAGAATATAAAAAGCTTAATAAAATTGGCGGTAAATAAAGAAAGTAAGTTCCAGGTTAATTTTCTTTTCTATCTGGCGATAGAAAATTTAAAAAAGAATCGAGATGCTGAGCAATAAAGCCTAAATTCTATACATAATTTTGAAAATGGTCAGGACAGTAGAAGACATCAATTTTACACCCTACTGCAAATAGTAGTATTTAAATATATTATTACTTGTAAATAAAGAATGATAATTATAGGCAAATTAATGATTTTATTGTTTAAGCCTAAAGGTCTTCGATGCGTTGTCTGTACGTCACAGACGCAATTATTTTAATTCATATTCTGTCTTATAAATAAACATCAAAAATGTTAACTAAATTTGTTTAAATACATCATTAAAAGAGATATTTCCGGTTACAATGAAATGAATAAACATTAATAAGTATAAAAACTATTATTACATACATTATCTTTGATAATCAAACTTTAAAAAAAAGCACACACATACAATTACACAACACAACACAAATGAATAACAAAATATCAACAGATCTCGACAGTTATTATGGAACTTTGGTCTCGATACGAAATTAAAGTGTTATAGATAGCGCCAGTATTAAGCTATCGAGGGCCCGACCGCAGCTCGGGGCCCCATATTAGTCCGCCGTATTTCACGAAGCGCCTTCGAGGTGAGAACATAATAAGCGGTTGGGGCCATTTTTAATATTCCGGCTTCATTACGACGTATTACAAACGTCTTGGGTGGCGAATTCTATCGCGGACGCTCTTAATACCAGGTTATTAGGGCCCCCAGGATCGGGGGGCGGTCCACACCAGGTACCGGTACCAATTTATTTGAATTTTTACTCCAACTCAATTTGGGAAATTGTTCCGCCGGCGGCGATCGCGAAATTAAGACGTCAGAGTGATTGCGGCGAGGCGTTTAATTATTTAAATGTTATGAACTAGTGGGTGGCTTAATCGTGATGGTGGCACGCAAGGGAATGACGAGTGCTGGTCGGATTTATCATTCGCTTTTTCGCCTTTTTCGCTCGAATTTTTGGGTTGGTATGTTAATATAGTATTAGATATTGAACGGCGCAAATATAGATATTTTTTTGTTTTATGAATAAAAATATTAACGTATTTTTATTTGATTGACCAAGAAACGAATGTGGTTTATATCAATTAAATTAGGTTTTAATAAATTTTGGTGTATTCGACATTTCATTTTTAGATGCCGTCGTGGCGCAGTGGCACAAAGGGCACAGTCACTGTAACGCGACGATAGTGGGTTCGATCCTTACTCAAAGAAATCAATTACTATTAAGCAATTAATTGCAAAAGCCGGCCGTTCCGCCACTCAGCACGCAATGCGTCAAAAAAACGACGGAAAGTGGGGAACGGAGTGTCTCAACACTAGGTTTCCACTGCCTACCCTACTGTGTGCCAGATACAGCGTAAAGCTGATTTGAATTTTTTTTAATTTATTTTTAGATTCTCTCGTCACACATGGAGGTCCGATGCAAATGTCACGGCTTGTCAGGCAGCTGTCAACTGCGAACGTGCTGGCGAGCCACGCCCGACTTCAGAGTCGTTGCTTCTAGTATTAAACGACAATACCGCAAGGTATTTATTATAATTGTTTTTGTATTTATTTGATTATTATTTTTTAAATAAAAGTATTACTTGTGTATAATTAGCATAGGTTCTGTAAAATATTTCGTATTTCTCATACAGTACAGGAGGCAGAGAAAATAGATTTAGTATATTATAGATGCCTGAAGATCGAAGAAACAAAAATATTTTAAATGTAAAGATTCTCTTCTTTAAAAATTCTGCATTGCGCTACGATAGTGCCCTAGACGTAGCTGTATTAGTAAAGGATAATTCTTATTTAAACCTCAAAAATTCATCAATTTATCCAACATTAAATCTGACACACTTGTGATTTAGGCACTCATCGTAGCACAAGAGGAGTTAAACAACGACCCATCCGTTTTACGAGGTCGACCACGGGGCAGGAGGAGGAGCCGCGCTCGACCAGCCCCGAAATCTAGCCTACTCTTTTTTGAAAGGTGGGTATTGTTTTTAAAAAAATATTAACATATTCTGCTATACTTATTAATAATTGTACATAAATATTTAGTTTAAAAATATTAATAGTTTAAGATTTAATTGATTTTTTATTGTTTGAGGTATTTGAATTTTTCAGCTACCTACCTACCTAATCTACCTAAATTTATGTAAAGTTTTATTTATTATTCTATTACCAGATCACCAAGTTTTTGCGAAGTTGACCCTAAAATGGACTCCGCGGGTACAACGGGCCGCGTGTGTCGTATCGGAAGGACTTCTCGTACTGGATCCTGTGACCTCCTTTGTTGCGGACGAGGTCACGCCCTCATCAGAAAGTCCAGTATTAAGCCTTGCAATTGCACCTTTCATTGGTGCTGTAGAGTGGATTGTCAGAAATGTCAAGATGATAAATGGGTTGCCATTTGCAAATAATGAGTAGTTATTGCATGTCTTTTGCTATCAAATACTATAATTTATTATCGAAATAGTTAGTGTATACATGTTTTAGAAAGTGACGTATCTAAATGTACAATCGTATAAATATTTTTTTCCTGAATTCACATCAATTTTTACTGCAAAAACGTATTTTAGCAGTATTTTATTTTATTTTAACCACTACAAATCTGTTACACGATGCGTGTTAGAACTTTTATTATAGATATAATTAATTAATCCTGCAATCTTCTGACCAAACTTGCCAAAAGACAGACTTATAGTAGCGGCCATATTAGCGAATTAATTAATTAATTCATCGGTATTTTGTACTTAGTAGATATTTAGTTTGTAGTTGTATATTTATTTATCAGATATAGCATTAAAAGACAATGTATTCATTTTTTTAACTGTATAGTTGAATAATATGAAGTATTACAACTAAATTCGTAACATTCTTATATTCAGAATTTATTAAGATTTATTTATAATATTAGTCCCAATGAAAGACAGCTCTTGGATCTTTACAGTAGTAATAATTATTGTAATTCAACAAAAGAAATAGAACTGGTAGAAATATAGTTTCAGAAGGGTTCAAAAATCATAATTTATACCAGCTCATTAAAAATTCAGTTTTAATAGTAATTGTAATATTGTACTGTAAAAAAAAACCACATATAAATAATAACTATATTATTATTATATTCCAAGTAGATAGACGTAAGCCTGAAGTATTACTATTCTAAAGTAAATGTTACGATTATAGATTAACATAGATAGATCCTAAATATATACCTTATAGCTTTATTAATAATATAATACAAGTAAGGATTGTCAGTATTATAATATTTTTAGATTAGAAAAGTTATCATTTATAAAGTTTTTACAAAAAATCTGACTGAATACTTATTGAAATAGAAATATGAATTTTAAAAAGTATACAAATCATTGATTATTATTGTGTTAGCCTAAATTATAAATATAAATTTTAAAAATCTTACGCTTAAAGATATTAAGTATATAATCATCGAAATATCGGCTATGTCAAAATAATCACATAATCTACCCTAAGGTAAGTTTTCCGCAACTTAAACCAGAAAAGTTCAAAAAGACTTCTTAGACGCCTATATGACTTCTAAATTACAGACTTTTTTCATTGATAAATAATAATAGATTGTAAAAAATATAAAGGAACTCATTTTCACTATTTTTTTCTCTAGCCATATTATAAGATAGAGAAAGATATATATATTAGATATATAGATGATTGAAAATATTCTCTAGTACTTGTCTTTAGCTAATATTCAACATTCCTAACATTGTAAATATACTAATATTATTAATTATTTCCACTTTTTGAATAAACCACATTCCCATTTAAGTGATATTATTATTTATTTAGTATTTATTAATGATAGTATTGTAACATTTTTATAGACGTATTAAAACAATCAGAAATAAGTTATATTTTATTTTTCAACACGTAACCAATCAAAAACCACATTAAAATCCTTTGCGTTAGAAGCGAACTATGTAAAAATAAAAAAAAATTAAATTCACAAAAAAAAGTCTAAAAAAATGCACAACGTTTGCTTTTATTTTTTACTTTTGCCTCGGTAAATGCAATAATTACATTAATTATTTAACTTTAATGATAATTAAAACGGTAGCTAATTATATTTTAATTAATCCCGCAGCGGATAAGAAGCCATATTAGGTAAATAAAACTTTTTCCCGATGTACCTACGTAATACAGAGAATGCGTGGTGTATTTTGTTGTGTAACACGTGACCACCTCAGTTGTATTTATTGTTTAATTTACTAAAGCTTTTTTTAGCTTTACGTATACTCTAAAGCTAAAAAAGCTTTAGCCTGCACATAGTAGGATAGGCAGAAAAAACCTGGGAACGTAGTGTTGAGACACTTCCTTTTCTTACTTTCAGCCGAATCCTGGAGGCATTGCGTGTTGAGTGGCGGGACTATATGCCGCGTTACCAGAGCGAGAAAATAAAAATATTAAATACTTCTTTCCCCCGAATGAGAATGAGAATGAGAACGCCACAAACGTGGCGTTTAAACGTTGTACTGCCGCAATACGACTTGCCTCAACTAAAGCTTATAACATTTATATTCACACTATAGAATTATTCTAATTGAGTAGACGTGCTTGTTATAAACCTGACACAGTAGAATTATAATTTACACATACACAAGTATGTGACTGTAAACAAGACGGATCGTGAATTCGATTCCCACTTGGGGAAATGAAATATTTACTATTTTAATGTCATCGCTCTTCTCGAAGCGAAGCGCGACATTGAGTCCTGCTACTCAACGCGCAACACCTACAAAATTCGCTCGAAAGTAGGGAATCAAAGTATCTTAATGGAAAAGTTTCCCTTTGCCTACTCTTCTATGTGCGGTGAGAAATAGCCGTCTTTAAATAAATATTTCATCATTTTAGCTTTGCTATTAACGGGTTAAATATTTTGACATGTATGAAACCCCGCCGCGATGACACGTAAATCACTGAATAATAAAAACACTTGAATAACAAAAACTTAAATTAATAAAATAACAATATATAAATCTGCGAATTTACTTACGAAATACTTAAATAACTATAATTTATTAGCAACAACCCGTTAGAATTTACTCTACTCTACTCTTGCCATTACACTAACTCTTTGGTCCAATCTGTATGGTAATTAATATGGCTTTTTATAACTAGAACCTATGTAGGTAAAATTAGATTCTTACATTAAAGATAGCTAAATCAAATATCGCTTGTACAATATAGTACTTAATTACTAATAGATATAATATATTAAACACCTACATTTAATAATTGCATACCATACCTACATATTTAGGTACTTTTCGTAAATTACAATTTTATACTTTTTACATCAAAGTTCTCAATCAATAACAAGTTCGTCACTTTGAAAAAAACATACTTAAACTCAATAGACAAACAAACAACCAAACAAATAGCCATAAATATACAAAAAAATGATCTCCAAATCGAGTAAAAGCATTTTTAACAATACAGACAGACAGATTGGGCCTCCAGTGTAACATTATTGACAGGTTTACGATACACAAGACAACTCGAGTGGCAAACTCTCCGCATTGTGTTGAAGCCCTCTCAGCCCTTTCATGCTTGATGGAGTGTTTTCCTATGACCGATCGATTTTAAGATTAAGAATGATCACTTGTCAATAGCGCTAAGTATCAATAACTGTTATTTGTAGAACAGGAAACCGATTGTTACAACTACTGGGTATTTTTAAATCCAATGAAAGATGTTTTTATCTCTAAATCCCATTAATAGGCTCTTTCCGTTTTTACATAACTGAGATGTGCAGTTTGTATTGTATATTTGCATACAATGTACCTTATGCGATGTATTATAAGAATTTATATATTAGTGAACTTAATATACTTAGCCAATTATTATTGTTTAAATATAATAGAGATTGTAATATCATATAACATTATAAATGTAAAAGTTTGTGAGGATGTTTGTTTGACTTTCACGCAAAAACTACTAAACGGGTTCAGATGAAACTTTGCAGTAATATAGCTTAATTTGACTTTACTTTACTATAATATAACAGTAAGTTTTAGCGGGCAAAGCCGTATGTAGGCCGCTTGTTAAAATTTAATTCTTTACATAAATTTGTTTAATTTATTATAAAAAAATACCAGATAGTTACTTTAGTAATGATATATTGAAGTCTTATCATTATTTAACGCTTTTTGATACATATTTAAAATATCACAAGCTTGTTTATCCAGTTAACAATACAAACATAAAACACCGTCGGGGTAAATCAGTAGTTTCATTCTAACTCTATTATAAAAGATTACTGGGGATTTCATTCCTGAAGCCCCAACACTTGTTAGGTATCACGGCTGCTAGGCCTTAGTTCACCCCGTGTTGACTTGCTGTCCAGACGTACGGTGAGACTAAATAAAATAATTTCTTATAATAACATATTCTATAGTTCATAAATCGCAATTTTATGAAATGTGCAATTTTTCAAAAATTTTTGCAATTTTATTTGTGTTTAGTTAAATGTAATTAAATTTTTATCCTTTCAAGTTTTATATACGAATGATCCGAAAGTAAAATGAAGGACGGTCTCAACATACCGTCCTTGCCAAGTCCTCAGGACCGGTACAGCTTAGAAAAGAAACTCGGTACAGGCGTCTTCGGGGAAGTTCATAGAGCCAAAGACAATCAAGCCGCCGGCAAAGCGGTTGCCGTTAAAATACAAATACACACTGAGGAGAGCGACCCGCATATACAAGATGAATACAAGATTTTAAGAGACTTCACTAAACATCCTAATGTCGTCGATTTTTACGGAGTGTTCTGTGACAAATCCGAATATGTTAAGAAAATCTGGTTTGTCGTTGAGGTTTGTTCATATAATTTATTAGTGGAACTGCATTTAGAAGTACAGCACAAAGAACTGAATCATCAGCTACAACGATTCTCTATTTTCCAGTTATGCGAGTACGGATCTGTCATCGATATTGTCAGGAAACTTAAAGCGGCCGATAAAAAAATGTCCGAGGAACACATCGCCTACATCCTCAAATATACGATCAAGGTAAGCCCATATTCGACTGACTATAAACATGTCGTTCGTCACATTCGAGTCAAGATGGCTGTTTATAAAACAAAGGGCCTGCCAGTCCAACTTTCAACGGCTGAATCAATTGGTGGGTACTTTGAATACAAACTCAATTGTTCTCAGAGCTGCGTCCGGACGATTCCTTCTCTTGGCGTGACGTGGAATAAAATATAGCCGGGCGAATGTCCACGTACGTTGAAATACTATCTAGGGCCATTACTTAAAATGCACGCCGCTTTATTTGATGGGATTCGCGACGGAACAGTCGAACTTGTCGATGTGGATGTCGGTGCTCGCCCGACACGCCGTGATGGCCCCCCATCGCGGAGCATCGCTCAATTATCGTAAATAATGCTCGCACACACAAGATACACGGTGCTCGGTCGCGGTAGCCGGTGATCCCTTGCTCTGGTTTCCATCAACACAGAATCCCCCTTACACTTATAGCTTTAGAGACCCAAATGCTAAACACAAATCAATATTTAAAGCTCGACGGAATCTAGATGGGATTAAATGTATATTATCTTTATGCAAGCCACTTGCCTCACAATACCAGTGTCTCCTCTTTGTGGATATATTTTACTTGCATATCTAACGATACTGTTTCTCCTAAGGCTGTGTCGTGAACGACAATGCTATATTTCAGTAATGTACCAATAATAAATAACAACTATTATTAAGTTGTCATTGAAGACTAGAATAGTTTTTAATAGATGAAGAAGGTACTTACGATTTTTCATATATGAAAATGAACAACTAAATACAAAATTCCATTTAAATAATTATAATTAATAAACTTTCATAATATCGATGTGATAAATTAAAGGTTTTTTAAAATAAAAAGTAATTTCTTATAATTAAATTACTTCTTGCCACCCCTATTCGGCCCATTGTAGTGAATGCATTAACCAAATGATATATAGGTACAGTGGAGCGCAGACAAGCTGCCACAGGAGAGACCTGATGCGTATGCAAATAGCTCCCAATGAATCTCAGGGGCGTGGACCACTTGATTGACACTGACATCAATATCAGCTCGTCGTATTGAGCTCTTTCTTTAGGGCGGTCCCTGAATCAATCCTTGTCAAATTTTATGTGTTAAGTTCCTTTGATTGAAACAATCTTTCGTCTGAATTAATTAAAAAATATATTTAATGGCCATGTTTTTGGGATTGACATTTTTTTAGGGTTCCGTACCGTGAAAAGAAAAACCTGAACGCTTATGTGTATTATCAAGTTAAAATAAATGTCAAATATTCAGTTCTACGGACTCTTGGAGCACAGATAAAATATAGCTTCTAAGTCACCGCAGTCAAAAGATATAAACATTTCTCCAATATATTTGCTACCACTTGTATGGGGTTCCTTGCGTAAGAAATACTTATAGAGTACTTCCAGTGAACCTACAGTTATAAAATTTACTTCCTCTGTTGAGTTCAATACGTATTGTAGAGAGCGGAGTGTCTTAACACTAGGCTCCCTCTGCTTATCCTGCAACATGCGGGATACAGGATGAAGATGAAAAATAAATTAAATAATAATATAAAATGAGTGCATAGAGCCGCAAACTTAAATTTGTCAACTTTTATAAGTTGTACTTTTAACTTTTGGAAGCCTCGGTGGGTCAGTCCGACTCTCACTTAACCAGTTCTTTTTTAAGTTATTATGTACCATTAATCGGTTGTTTAAATAAAGACATATAAAAAATCATTATTATTTCAGGGCCTTGTGTATCTACATGATAACGGCATTATTCATCGGAATTTACAATGTAGCAATATTCTCATAAAAAAAGATGGTGAAGTGAAAATCACAGATTTTGGTTTGTCCTGTAAATTGAACTCACCAGAAGATATAACCAAAGTAAGTATGGGGTCACCGAGCTGGATGGCACCCGAAGTTGTCACGATTGGTGAAGAAGGCTACGGGAACAGGGCTGATGTATGGGCACTTGGTATTAGCACCATTGAAATGGTGGATGGAATTGCTCCTTTCGAAAATATGCATCCAACAAGGGCTTTGTTTCAAATAGAAAGAAACCCTCCACCGTCAGTAGCTAAGCCATCAATGTCATCTAATGAAATAAACGATTTCATAACAGAGTAAGTATAAATTCTACTTTACTAATTAGTTAATAGTATATGCAAAATGTATTTTTTAATAACTTGTTTATACTTTATAGGTGCTTAGAAAAAAATCCTGAGCATCGCCCATTTATGATGGAACTTGAAGAACATCCTTTCATCCAATCTGTGCCTGAAAATGATTTTCATGTAAGCTTTAATAATTATTATTACTTTTTTATTCTATGGATTATTAAATAATTTGTTTTTCTTAACAGCTGTCGACTGAAATTAAAATGCTCGCCGCAGACCTTATTGAAAAAGAGACACCGTTTAAATGTACAGACAGACTAATAAAAAATGGGCTTTTGATAACCGAGGGTAGTCGAGAGCCAGAAACAATGCAAGTTGAAGACCTCGCTGCCTTGGACTGTTTAACAGAGGACAATCTATTATGTGAACTGCAAATTAAATACCAAAAGGGCATATTTATGTCTTTTATTGGCGATGTTCTTTTGATACTAAATCCTAATACTCACGAGGACCTTTACAACGAAGAAGTAATGAATTAATTAAACTGCTTAATTTTAAAAAATACAATTCTGTTAATAAATATTTATTTGTTTAAATTGTTTTATTTTTCAGTATCATAAAAAATACGAGTGTAAATCACGATCTGACAACGAGCCTCATATATTCGCTGTGGCAGACGGTGCATATCAAGATGCTTTACATCATAATGAGCCACAGTATATCCTTTTTTCTGGTGAAAGCAAATCCGGAAAATCTACGAATATGATTCACGCACTCTCCCATCTCACTCATTTAGGTTCTATGAAAAATAACACCGGTGAAAGAGTACTAAAAGCTGCAAACGTCATTCAGGCTTGTATAAGCGCAGCGACGCCCATGAGTACAGATTCTACACGAGGAATATTACAAGTACAAGTGACATACGGAACCTCTGGAAAATTGAGTGGAGCTATATTTTGGCTGTATCAACTTGAAAAATGGCGTGTTTCCTCTACTGACATGTAATAAAATAGTATTTTATTGCTATTTTTATACATTTTAAATTAAACTTTGTTTTTGGCTTGGTTTAGCTTCACGCTGAATCCCGCACACAGCATGGTAGATAGGAAGAAAATGTCGGGTTTCCAAAAATACATAAAACTCAAACAAACGCAATTTATCCATTAATTAATTATATTTTTTATTGATAGAAAAAGATACGTACCATAAATAGCTGTATATATTTCATTAATTTCTATGTGCATTTTAGGACTCATGCCAATTTTCACCTACTTTATTATTTCTATGATGCTATGGAAGCACAGAACAGACTGGATGAATTTTCCTTAGAACCAAACAGAAAACATAGATATTTGAGAATTTTAGAAGAGCCAACAAGGGGTGCAGCAAGAGGAGTACGGGAATCTCCTCAAGAAAATGCAAATCGTTATAAGGAATTTGTAGAAAATTTAAAAATTCTCGACTGGGAAGAAGAAGATATAAAATTTTTAGAAACTCTATTGGCCTCAATATTAATTTTGGGAAATGTAAGATTCAGAGATGGCAAGAACGGTTCAGCTGAAATTGAAAATATTGATGATGCAAAAAAAATATCAAAGCTTTTGTCACTTGAAGAAGTAAAATTTCTTTGGGCCCTTCTCAATTATTGCCTTATCGAAAACGGAGCTGCTGTGAAAAGAAAGCATGCTACAGACGAAGCTAGAGACGCGAGGGACACACTAGCCAGCGCACTATATAAGCGGTTAATTGATTGGTTGATTAATCTTATAAACGGCAAATTATCGTTTATGCGTTCAGTTTTGTAAGTATAATCAAAAATATATGGGTATTTTTGTACTTTAGAACAGTAAATTTTTTCATTTACTTTTTCATCTTTTTTTTAAGCGGCGACAAGTTCTCCGTGAGTCTAATAGATATGTTTGGTTTTGAATGTTACCACCGAAATCGATTGGAGCAATTAATTGTTAATACGACAAATGAACAAATTCAATTTTTGTATAATCAAAGAATGTTTGCCTGGGAAATGCAAGAAGCTGCTGAGGAGGAAATACCCTTTACAGCATTTCGGTTTTATGACAATAAAAATTCTGTCGACCAATTAATGGGAAAACCAATGGGAATATTTTACATATTAGATGATGCCAGTCGTACTGGCAGTGGACAAGATTTTATTATGAGTATGATAAGTTTATAATAAAACATAATTTGTTTGACATAAACTTTGTAAGTACTATCTAAAATAAGGCTTTTCTTATTTGTATTAGGTACTATCAAAACAAAATGCAAGGGTCCTTACGTGAAAGTATCTGGTGGACATGAATTTAGCGTAGCGCATTACACTGGAAAAGTAAACTATGATGCTCGTGAAATGGCGGACAAAAATAAAGACTTTCTTCCGCCAGAAATGATCGAAACTATGAGAGCCTCAACAAATCTCAATTTACAGCAACTATTCAAAAATAAATTAACAAAAACTGGTAATTTAACAGCTGCCTCAAATCAAAGTCCAGCCGCTTCAGGGGGACGATCAAAGCCAGAAAAAGAAATGGAAAATTTGAAAGCAAGAGTAAGAATATTATTACAATATATATTTTTTATTTCCTTAAAATATTATAATGTAACAAATTATATTTTGGCAGAAATTTAACACATTTTCGAAAGGCCAATTTTCACAAGTACGTCGAATGAGGACCGCCTCCGCTACATACAGATCCACCAGTTTGGAATTACTGAAGCAACTGTCTATTGGGCCTGGTAGTGGCGGCACACACTACGTAAGATGCATTAGGACTGACCTGAATGACAGTCCACGTGGCTTCCAAAATGAGGTTATTAGACAACAACTCAGGGCATTGGCAGTTTTAGATACGGCCAAAGCTCGTCAGAACGGATTCTCTTGCAGGGTACCATTTGCGGAGTTTATTCGAAGGTCAATAAAATTAAGTAAAACTATTTCACAGGTGTACGAATTATAAACTACTGTTAATGTTTTAATTCTTATACAGGTATCGCTTTTTGGCATTTGACTTTGACGAAACTGTAGATGACACGGCAGATAACTGTAGATTGCTATTAATTCGTCTGAAAATGGAAGGCTGGGAGTTGGGTAAAACTAAAGTATTTTTGAAATATTATAATGAGGAGTTTTTGTCACGGTAACTATTGCATGTAGAATCGTTTTCACTCATGGTTTTTTTAACGTTATATTATTAATTTTAATGTGAAATAATGCTCAGGTTATACGAAATCCAAGTTAAGAAGATTATTAAGGTACAGAGCATGATGAGACTTTTCTTAGCAAAAAGGAACGCCGTGAAAAATAAATCTAAGAACTTGCATAGTAAGTATTGAAAATTAAATAATTTTCAGAACATGATTTGACTACTATTTTAACATGTTAATATTTTAGTTCAAGAGTTGAAAAAACAGAAATCGTTAAACGTATCGGAAGAAGAGGCTGCTGTCTTGATACAAAAGGGTATGTTGAATTTTTTTTATTAATATGTTACATACAATTAAAGTATATTCCATGTAAGTAGACTTAAAATTTTCAACTTCACGCTGTATCCCGCATAAGAGGGAACCTAGTGTCAGACATTCCGTTCCCAAGTTTCAGCCGAATTTTTAAGTTGAACTGGCACTGGAGCGAAGAAATAAAAAGATTTAATTAAAATTCCCCGAGTGGGAATCGAACCTACAACAGTCGCGTTCTTACAATTCGCTCTTACAATGTTGTAACTATATATATTTTACAGCATATAGGGGACACATAGTGCGCAAGGCATATAAGCCTATACTGAACAAAACTACTGGCGAGATTGATGAAGAAACTGCTTCTTTTCTGAAGCGATTTGCCATGAAATGGAAGAGTCGATCGATATTCCAAGTACTCCTACAATATAGAGCCATGCGTTACCAAGATTTGGTACATTTTTCACAACAGGTATAAGCTTTATATATTTTCATCGCTTTTTGTATTGTGTGCTCAATAGAGTACTTAACCATAATAATGAGAATTATACTGTCTACTATACTATATTATAATCAATATATTTATAATCCACTTAGATAATTATATTTTATCAATTCCTTATAGGTTCACATATATAACCAAGCTGTTGTAGAAGCTCTTCTTAATACTAGCACTTCGATTGGTCTAGAAAGGGTAGACCCTCACGCTAAAGAAAAGACTTTCTTGGGAGCAGCGCCCGCGACTGTTTGGAAACTACCATTCCGCGTAGACCAAATACAATTTTTGGACACAACTCATATGTGTGACCCCTCTGTTAAGAGCACGTAAGTATTTATTCTGGACATTTGGTTATATGCAAATGTTATACAAACTTTGGAAAGAAAATAATTATATAAATATAGATACTATAAACAATAAAATGGATTTAAAACTTTTTAACTATTTAAGCTTTACTTTTTTAATAGCATTTTGAAATTAAAGGGTTACTGAGGATATTTATACAACTAGCATATAATTTTAATGTCCATAAGCACTAATCATACAATTTGCACAAATTAACACAATCATGTGTGACCTGCACCGTTCCTTTGTAAAAATTACTATCTACAATCTCTTCGAAATTATCAGAATTTATTACAAAATCATAATTGGTTTTTTATTATAGGGATACATTTGCAAGTCCATATGATTCTGACAACGAACAATGGGATGAACCTTTGAAACGTCGTTGCAGTGCAGTTCAAACGGATCCTTTCAAAGCATCTACGAGCACCCAAACGCTCATTACCGTGCCGTTCTGCCGAGATCCAACACAACCCGTGCCAATTCTACCCCCCGACGAACCCGACATTTATTCCAATTCGCGGGAGACTTACAGCAAGCCCGTTATATACAAGAAACCACCAAGTCTCTCCCCTACAAGTTTTTACCACCCCCCAGCCCCATGGTCTGGTGGAGATGACACTGATGTCTTGGAAAATAGCGCAGGTCGTAGAGGTGGGTATTCGCGTAACTTTACCGTGGATAAAAGCGATTTGCCAAATCCCATAAGTGAGCTTCAGGCCATGGGCAGATCCTCGAGGGATCCGAGACATGAAGATGACGATGATGATCCACCATTTAACTTTCAGGCAATGTTGAAAAAGACGCCGAAGAATAGAGCGTCCATGAAACGACAAGGTGAAGCGTGTGAACCGTACGATAACAGATCTAGAAACTCCAGTTCCCGTCATATAAGCCCTGGATATGGAGCTCCAGTATCCAGAAGGCATATTATTTCTCCCAGTGAAGCCTCTTCTATGGTTACTTCACCCACTCATTCAATTGCATCAAGTAAAATGCCGCCGAGATACGATTTCGACAGGTCTCCTAAAGATTTCGACGAGGACAGATTTGAAAAGCGCTCTCCGACTACCCGTTATAAAGATAATAAAGATGAAACTGAAACCATTGAGATAGCACCAGGAATCACTGTAGAGGGCTCGGTGGCAGATTTATAAATAAAATAAAATTTGTTTTGAAAAAATATATTTAATCTCCACTTTGTTTGAAGCTTACACCTAAAATGGCATTACTTAATATTTTTGAATCTGCTATTAAAGCCATGTATTACTTGTTTAGTACTACTTATCGTTTTATGCTTAAGTAAAATATTCTACTCAATAGAGTTAAGTATATTAAATACAATTTTAGAAACCTTAAAGCGAATCATCGTGGTATCATAATTTTTTTTCTTAATTTCACTCAATACGAATTGTAGAAAAATATGTCATTTTAAAACTTACAAAGAGTACCTTATTCGAAATTCCTTTGGTAACTTATTATTTACTTATAACCTAAAGTCAGTATTATTATATAAGTTAAACGTTATTTGAATTAGGCGTGTGGTCCACTTAAACCGGCTATTGTCTGAATTAACATTAAATTATATGAATACTTAAAAATAAAATATTTAAAATATAAATTATTCGAAAATGTTAGAGAAGTAGACTTGTTATCACATTATGTAATCCATACTATAATAAAGATATTGACTCTGAGGTGTTTTTATTATTTTTATTATATTCTTTTTCTAAATAGGTAAAAAAAATCTGCACATGTCATTTTTTTTCTTTAAAATTAAAACAGGATCTTAAATTTAAGATCTCCAACAATTAAAAATAAGCTGTTAAAAGTTATACCATATATTGTATATTGCATTCATTATCTGTATCCTTTTTTTAAATATATGACTGACTGATATGTTTATCATAAGAAATTTTAATTTGCGACCCATATTTATATTTTCCATATTTAATGACTATTCTGACATAATTTTTATATTTCTATAAATATTTCACTTACAATTAAAGATAGTAAATCCAATTTAAAAATATCTCCAATCAATATAATAATCTTTACAATTTTCCAAGTTATAAAAATACAAGTTTTCTTTTAAGTAGTTTAGATTAAAAGACTTTCTTTATAAGCAATGATCACATAATTACGGCATAAACCTTGAGTAATATTGCTTAAAAATAATTTCTTCATTATATCACTCGATTTCATATAAAATGACTTCCAAACACACATACAAGTTCAAGCACAATAATTTTAACTTAGTTAGTTTTAGGCCTTTTTTACCAACTAATTACAAAAAATCACATCTTATAGTTATTGCCAAAATTTTAATTGACTTAAAACTACACACTTCAATCATATAAAAATAATTTCTTATATAATATTTCATTTTGAAACCTTGAGTTGAGAGCCAGATTATTGACAGTTGACTTAAGATACAATTTTAGTGTCTGTGTATACAACTTTTATATAAAAAAGAAATGAAGTTAAAAAAGAACTTCCTTGCTATAGTAACATGACAAAAAGCGGGTTCAGTCTCGACCCTCACCACGCAATGTCTGTCAAAATTTCATGTTAGTTAATGTTAACCATGTTTTTTTGTTTATGATAATAATGTAAAAAGTGACTTACAATTTTGAAACAATATGAGTATTTTATCAAAAGTAAATAAAGTATTAATTATTAGATTAATAATATGTAATTGTCTATTTTATGTAATTAATTGACATATCTAGTTTAATGTAGAGAATTGATATATTGCATTTTATATTTCCATTCTTCTTTCAAAATTAAATACAGCATTAATATTTTTAACCGACTTCTGTGAGAAAAGGAGGTTATCAATTTGACTGTATTTTTTTTAGTATGATTGTGGACAGTTTTGTTAACATATCTTTTGTCGCTACAATAAAATGTTCTTAACTAGTATGGCCCTAAAAAATCTCTTCTGAAGTCATGTCAAGTTAAGACTAGCAAAAATGGCTTCTATTAGTAAATGTTATTATTTTATTCATTTTCCATTTATCATTAATGAAAATATTATATTACAAAAGCTTTATTTCTAAGACCAATTAATCATGCTAAAATGAAATCCTAAACAAATTTACATTTCTTACTTAATAAACTAAACCATTTGACTTATTAAATTGAGATCATTATATTATGAAATATAACTAAAATTGTAACCAATTTGACTTAAATTATACTGACCATTTTGTTACTCAATGCCACAATATGATGTTAAATAAAAAAAATAGTATATTATAGTTAAATACATTATCAATCTCATATAAGGGGGCATCCATAAATTACGTAACACTTCTTCAGCTTCTTCAAATGTGACAAGCTGTGACAAAGATGTGGAATGGGATAGGAGACTTATGGATGGCCTTTTACTATTGCAAAATTTATAAAATATTTGCTAAGAACGGCAGGAATTGAACTTGTTTGACGGAAGTGTAATGTTTAAAGAAAAAAACAAAGTTGAAATAACAATGGTTATGTCAACCATGTAAATAAAAAAAGATGTAATTAAGAGTCGAGTAAGTCTCTTAAGAGAATCTATTTATCAGAGGTGTATCCTCTTCAGTAAAGAATAAAATACAGACCGCGAGGTCAAAACGGAGCGTCGAAAGTTCATATAAAGTGATAGTGTAACGTCTCTATTTTACGTATTTAATTCTTAATATTTTATTTTCGAAAAATAAAGTTGATACCAATGATAATTGGTTCAAGGATAGAAAACTGACATGAACATGCACTAAAACAAAAATGAATTGTGGACACAACATTATTATATATACCTCAAACGACATATCAGATGAGAGTAAAAATTAGGAAAATGCAATGTCGGCTTAGAAGAATTGATATACCTATGCTGCAATTTTTTTATATAATTTGTAGCAATAAATTATATTTTTGAAAAGCCCAAATTAAGCCTCGCGAACTGTACGTATGTAGAAAATAGAGAAAATAAAATAAATAATTATTCAACATATAAGAAACCAAATAAGTTCATTGTTTGTAAGTTTCTGTTTAGTATAGAAAAAAATTTGAAGAAAAAACTATCGTAGATAGTGACAGCTCCACTGATAGATTATATAACAATATTAATTAAAAAAAACAAATATCTATATTGCACAATAGATATTTTTAAAATCTATTTTTATATTAAAATGTAGGTACATATTTTTTATATGGAACATTTTAAAAAATCACTTTGTATAATAATATTTGACAAAAACAGGACCAGAACATAATATTAAGAATTATATAATTTTTTATAGTGCAAAAATAAGTGAATATATTTATCAATCCACATAAAATAGTAACTTTTATGAATATAGCATATAATTTTTATCCAAAATATAGTTTTAATACAGATAATATATGTTTATATAAGGTTATAATTTATAAATATTAAATAATATAAATGAATGATTATTACTTTGAGGACCTTGTTCCAATAAGCTCTAGTTAGTTAGTCAAAACCCTGTCCAGTTTAAAGGATTTTTTTTAAATATTAATAATTAAGTAACTGAGCTATTTATATGGTTTTGAATTGTAAATAAGATATTAATGGCAGTATGAGGACTAATATCAATTTACCATTATGATATTCATATTCATCGATTACTCATATACATGTAAACATATAGTTTCGTATCTTACATATACATATGTATGGATTGTGAATTCGGCTTTGATTTCATACAAATCACCTGTAAATAAATCCATGCACAAATACTACATTCGTTTAGGTTTGAGTTAATAAAAGTAACAGATTGTAAAAAAATATTTCATACAATCTGTTACTTTTGAATAATTTCAGATCTGATGTTAGATTGTTATGGAATTTTTATTTTAAAGAACCCTTTATAGTCAGTTCTACGTATTCACGGCATGGCTCTGCCTGGCAAATTCAAAAACTTGTCATAATAAATCTCATTTAGACACCGATATCCGAAACTATCCAAAACTGTAATATTAGATTCGTTTATTGTTACGCTCTATTACGTCGCTAATATAAATTAAGTATTTTTCTCCACAGCAGTGTTGCCATTATCAGAAATACCAACCTGACCTAACAGTTGAGCTACACTTGGTTCATTAAGTGTCAGTACTGCATGAGCTTCCACCATAACTACAAGGGAGTTCCTCGCCTCTTCATGAGGAACCCCGTGAGCCCTAGTTGCATGTGAATACCATGCTCCTGTCGATGGTAGCACTGATACACACCATTTACATGAGAGTCTGAAAATAAATGAGTTTTATTTTAAATATATGCTAATGTTTTTATCTAAACACTGGCTTTTAGGCAGAAAGGTGTGACTGTATCGCGACGGTTGTTGCCTTGTGGGTTTGATCCCCACTCGGAGCAATAAATTACTATTTATTAATATTTTCATTTCTTCGCTTTGCCAAAAGGTAAGATATAGAACATATACAATAGTGACTGTATTTGACCTCAATAGAAAAGCAATCATTATAATTATAATATACTTTGTAGTATGAGATAGATATCTATTTTTTTATTTGAATTTATATTACCTGTTAGTTGTATGCCTTGATTTAACATGCCGCCTCCTGTAACCCCAACTATTGTAGACTCTTGGACAAAATGGACATGGAAATGAAGGATTTGCATAACATGTGCTGTTTTTATCTGAAATATAACAATAATTAAAATAATTTATTAATTTTATTTATTAAAAGTATTTGTTAATACAAGATTTCTAATTCAAATCTAAATATTGCATTAAGCAGCAAGATAAATTTATTTAGACAAAGTGCTTTGATGTTCAAGCTATAAAATAAGCAAGCAAAAGTATAAAATTATAACTATGCTATTAAATTAAATTATAATTATGCTCTTTGTGACAAGCAAACAAATTGTTACTTCTTACCCAAATCTTTAAAATCAAATTCATCATGTCTAATATATAGATTTGCTTATAATTTATCTTTATTTTTATAAACAAAGCCTACCTTTAACAACTTGAGCTTCACGAGAAATGAAGTTCATATTTTCATTTGCAATACTCAATGACTCAACTATGGTCCCACTTTGCAACACTGTTTCAACTTCCTTATCAATTTCTATCTCTTTATCGTCATCTTGATCTACATTTTTATCATTCATCACACTCAAACATGGCTGCGTACTGCTTACTTCATTTATCCATTTTTTGATAGAATTGTCATTATTTGCTCTTAACGGCTTATTTGAATTGCTTTCGGGACTGACTAGACATTTTTTTTCTGATCCATTATCTAGGACTGCAATGTCTGTGTCATTTGTGTTATCCCCTGAATAGTCTGTGAGGGGTGAATCTGTTGGCTCTACTTTGGGTACAATGTTCTGAAATAATAAGAAAATATTTTTTTACATAAATACATTTTAATTAAAAGAGTGGAGAGTAAATTAAAAAAGTGTTTATAGTTTAAAAAACAAATTAATGTAATATATATATAACAAAATACATTCTTTGGCATGTAGCAAAATAATCACCAGCTGAGTAAAATGAATCTCCCCAGCAACCATAGTATTAAATGATATATTAAAGTGAATTACTTACAATATTTTTAGTCACATCTGAATTGGATACAGCAACAGCAGTATCTGTTTTTGTTGTACTCAAAGTAGGTTTTTTATTACATTTATTTTCATCATGATCACTTTTCTTACGTTTCTTGGGAATAGCTTGTGTTGATGTGGCAGTCTTCTAGAATATAAAAATTTAAAGGCATGAAAAATTTATTATATGTAGGTTCACAAAAATCATATAAGACATGTATCGTTCTCTAACCTCATCATCTCGTGTAGCATCGTTTCCGGTAGATAAGCCACAAATTCGTAAGGATTCAGCAGTCTTTAAAAGCACAGGTAAAAATTCTTCAGTTACATTCACTTCACCATTATACATGAACCGTAGAAGAGTTCGTAAAGAATCCGTATTGATGTCATGGAGTACTATAATTGGATCCTTGTGGGGGTTTTGCTGCGAAAAAAATGTGTGGGCGTTATGTAAAAATTTACAGCCTTAAAAGGTAATTACTTGATTATTAAGATGTACATAATATTTCACCTGGAATATCGATCTAAACACTGAACTATTAGCAGAAAGAATGATCTTATGTGCTTTAAAGCTCTGCCCTTCTGAGACAAGTGTGACATCTGATAAACCTTCGTCTTTAAACAATTCCTTAACGTTGCATAAAATATTATTCTGATACCCATTCCACTTTAAACTGATTTCTTGATTTGCCATTATGTGTCTTCATAAAGAAAGTTTGTTTACAAAAGAATAAAACGTAAAAACAAACAAATTAAAATGCTAGCAATCGCAACGAAAGACAACAACTGCAATGTTGTCAGCACAAAATATATTCCCACTTGCCATTTTTTTTGTTTGCCATAATCTTCTTATAAGCAACAAATTATTTAAAAATAAAGATCAATTAGATCAACTGTAGCAATTTAAATAAAGTATAAAATAAAATTAAGTTTTTTATAACTAAATCAAATAATTATGTAAAATATTTTTGTAATTTTTAGCGCTTGGTTTCAAATATATTTTTTATAATTGAATTATTTTTTATAATTGATTTAGAAATTCAATCGAAAATATTATTTTACTTTTATTGATGTCATTGTTGAAAATTTTGATTTATAGCTAAATATGATCATTCTACGAAAATCATTTCACATAAAAAAGCAAAATCAATATAATTGTGACATTTCAAATTTTACATGAATGTTATTAAAATAGCAACATTAATGACTAAAATAAATAGCGGGAAATTTAATATTTACTGTCAGATTTTTAAGCGAAGAACTTTATTTTAATTTAAATAACCTAACGTAAGTTAAAATCAAAAGGACCGAATAAGTGAAATTATGGAATTACCACAGCTGATGAAAACGATAAGTAAATTGTAATCCTTGTTATTTAATTACGTATGTAACATTTCGTAACTACTAACTTCACATGGGTGGTCGACAATAGATTTCTTAAAGTAAAATTAAATAATACCTACTTCATATAAAACTATAACTTTTATTGTTTTTACTTATACAGCTTGTATTATAATGAGTTGAAAAATAAATATTGTTAACATTTTAGGATTTCTAACAAAATCTCAAATTCCGATAGATAATGCCAGTTTTATCAAACCTTGAATGGGTATACTTGTTACGAAATTATTATATTGTAACAAGAGATTATGTGTGATTAATTCTTGACCCTTTTATGATAAAAATTCGGTAAGGTTAGTTGCTGTTGAAATTGTTGTGTTAAAATTATATTCATTTGAATATTTCATACTCTTTCACCTAACTTTTAAAAATATATCTTTTGTCTCCATAGGACCGTTAAATTGTTTTTTGAAGTTAAAAATGAATGTTAATTTAATCAATTCGGCATTGTGAAGTGAATATAATGTAAAGTAGATTAAGGGTAGGTATATAATTGTTTTTATTTATCTTCGAAAAATGTTAAGTTTCAATTAAAATAAACCAACAAACTTACAATCGGTTATTTTAATAATCCTCAGTTATCAATCGATAACCCTGTGAAAACTTGGATCTGTTTAGTTAGATATTAGCGTTAGACATCATTACAGCGTTATTAAACGCGTAACAACAATAACATTTTTAGGAATATGATTAAATTTTGCCTAACTTTGTTTTTCTTAGAATTTTATATATTGGATTTAACAAAATGTGTTGAAGTGTCTCAAATTAATAGTCCAGATAATAATTTACAAGAAGATGCTACTATAGATGTTGTACGTACCAAATAGTCAGTATTATACTAAGTAATTAAAATAATAGTAAAGGAATTTAAATATTTACAGTTTACATTAATAAAAAAATACGGATATCCGTGTGAAATACATCGCGTTTACACTGCAGACAAATATGTATTGGAAATGCATAGAATCCCACATGGCAAATACGATACGACAAAAGTAAATAGACCTGTGGTTTTCTTACAACATGGCCTCCTTTCTTCTTCAGCTGAATGGGTTATTATGATGCCGGGAAAGGGACTTGGTAAGGAATCTTGTTATTTCTTTTTTAAAAAAATTGCTTTACGGTTTATATAAACGGGTAGGCTGAGAGGTTCTTTTAGTCCAAACTTCGAGCTATAACGTAGCTCTTTTCTTATACGTAGGTATCTACGTATGTAGACGTATGTAGTGTGAGGGGAACGCCATATTTGTAGTGACCTAGTCCTAGACCTAGCACTAGAGGTAGTGTAATCGCTGCCCAACATCTTTCATTGAGATAAAGCATGTTTCTTGTGACTGTCATGTCGTAATCCGGGTACTAATTAGGGGTTATAAATCCTGACGAATGGCATTGAACTATAAAGCACAAGTATTGTTTGTATCGGCATTACTAATCAATTATATATTTAGCTCCATTGACAGGCTATTAATAGCTAATTAGTTTTTTTTTATTTGAAATTGATTTAGCTAGCTCAATCTCATAGCATGAAATATTTATGATGATTGTTCCTCTATAGTGTCTATATGATTAAATTGGTTAGTCTTTAAAATGTTTTCAAAATCTTTCGTTTTAATCATCCTATCCTATCCTATCCTATCCTATATCTTATAAAACAAAGTCGCTTTTCGTGTCTGTCTGAACTTTCTAACTCTTCTTCTTCTAAACCACCCAACGGATTTTGATGCGGTTTTCACCATTAGGTCGAGTATTTCTCAGGGAAGGTTTATATATAGTTTATTATTTGTACATTCTTATGTAAATTACCATAAATACGATAAATGTGTATAAAGTCCTACCCGTTGAGACACATTCGCGCATGCGCTGCTTTAATGGTAAGTACTACATGAAAATAATGTACTGGAGTATTGTTCCTCTTAATAAGATCTACAAAAAAGTCCGCGAGAGCATATTCGTATTTTTTAAGGATAACGTGTAGTGATCATATTTCTGTCTAAAAATTGTAATTTCAATATATTTTTTATTGTGAGGGATATTTTTCTATAATGGTATTAATCCTTATCCTTTAAAATACTTTATTAAATTTCTATGTTAAACGAAGATAAAATTTGCTTTTTACACAATTTCGAAATTGCGAATAGTTTTAGAGAAATACGCATTTAATTGTTAACACATCACGCCGTTTACACATCAGCTGTATCGAGTCAAGTTTTACTTATCCCTTACTCTCAGTATATAAATCAGTATATTAGTTACGTTGACCATTTAATGTAGATCAAAACTGTCTTTTACTGTTTTTCATTTTAATAAGTACTTTAGAAGTTGTTACAATATCAAAACATCCTTGCTGCGAAACGCGCCCCGCGACGTTTTGCTTATACAAGCGCGTCATGAGCAGTCACCGGCGCGGCGGTTCAGTGGTAGAATGCTCGCCTGCCACGCGGGCGGCCCGGGTTCGATTCCCGGCCGATGGATTCTATTTAATTTTCCTCACAGGCAGCCACGTAGTGCCTACCCAACCGTTGTCGCTGTTTTAACAGCATTTACCACAAGCTCAAAAAAAACCCGCCTGCCTCTATAGCGAAGAAGATTTAGATTGTGTTATTTATTTGTGTTTATTTTAAAACAATTGGAAATTCCTTATTGGAATTACGAAAATGCGGGTTGGATTAGGGTTTAATTTTAATTAATTTTCACATTATCTTAAGTGCTTTGCAAACATACATTATATGAATAATTCAGTAGTTAAGGCGGGCGATGCCGCGAGCAGGTCGCTAGTATCTTATAAAACAAAGTCGCTTTTCGTGTCTGTCTGAACTTTCTAACTCTTCTTCTTCTAAACCACCCAACGGATTTTGATGCGGTTTTCACCATTAGGTCGAGTATTTCTCAGGGAAGGTTTATATAAAGTTTATTATTTGTACATTCTTATGTAAATTAACATAAATACGATAAATGTGTATAAAGTCCTACCCGTTGAGACACTTTCGCGCATGCGCTGCTTTAATGGTAAGTACTACATGAAAATAATGTACTGGAGTATTATTCCTCTTAATAAGATATACAAAAAAGTTTCTGTCTAAAAATTGTAATTTCAATATATTTTTTATTGTGAGGGATATTTTTTCATAATGGTATTAATCCTTATCCTTTAAAATACTTTATTAAATTTCTACGTTAAACGAAGATAAAATTTGCTTTTTACACTATTTCAAAATTGCGAAAATGCTCAAATTCTTATTGAAACTACGAAAATGCGGGTTGCATTAGGGTTTTATTAATTTTCACATTATCTTAAGTGCTTTGCAAACATACTTTATATGAATTATTTAGTAGTTAAAGCGAGCGAAGCCGCGAGGGGGTCGCTAGTAAAAATATATAACCATCTCGTATCAAACGTGTTGCAAGTCCATGACGCTAACATTCAGGAATGTTTGACTTTAAGCGATGGCTATGGGTTTTATTCTCTTACAGAAGAATAATTTATATTTCAAATATATATAAATACATTTCTTCAATCTGGTATAAGAAAACTAGACGTTGGGTTCCCCTTTTTACGCTCTGGCAATATAAGTGGCTAATAGAGAATAGTGCCATACCTAATACAAGGGACTGCTAACTATGCTAAATATGGGAATGGCATAAAGATAAAACAATGGTAATTATACAGTATGGTTAACTAGTCGTTGCTGCCCTGAATTTAGCTGTAGATGGCTGCGCAGGTTTGATTGTATTTTTCCGTAGTAAATAATGCGCAAAATTTCAGAAAACTTGACTTCAGATCGACCACGACTCGTCGATCGTACTGTACAGTGTATATAGTTCCTTAATCTGAATAAGCCAATTGCTTTAAGTTCTCATGTCATCAAACGGACGAACTGTGAATTCAAAAATAGTGACTCATCTCTGTACCATGCCATATCATAATATAAAAAGATTTTAGATCAAAATAAAATTATTCTTCCACAGCTTACCTCCTAGCTGACGCCGGCTACGACGTATGGATGGGGAACGCTAGGGGAAACACTTACTCTCGTAAACACTTAAACATTAATCCATCTTCGTCCGCCTTTTGGAAGTTTAGTTGGCATGAAATCGGCTATTACGATATACCAGCGATGATAGATTATGTTTTGATAGAGACTTCTGTCACTAAATTGCAATATGCCGCATTTTCTCAAGGAACTACAGCATTTTTCGTAATGATGTCTACGAGACCCGAGTATAATGATAAAGTTTCCGCCATGCAGGCTTTAGCGCCTGTCGCTTATGTTGGGAACATTAAAAGTCCATTGGTTATGGCGTTGGCGCCGTTTACCAATTCTTTGGAGGTAAGTTAGTTTATTTTTTTTATTTAGCGTAATTAAATTCAAAAATAATTTAATTGAGGAAATAATTCAATGAGGTCAGTCGTGGCGCAGGCAGCGTGCGAGTATAAACGCGCCAGGTTGTGGATTCAATTCCGACTCTAGGAAATTACATATTTCTTATTTTCGTTTCCTCGTTATGATGACAAAGCACGGCAAGTAAACAGTAAATGGAACGGAAATTAACTGTACAATTGTATATATAATTATTGATTATTATTAAATTGCATCACACTTCACATTATATTGCTATGTAAAATAATTATAATTAATTTAAAGATAACTTTTGTTTTTTTTTTATAAAAACTCATTTAGACACCATTAATTTAATTATAGAGTACATATAGTAAATTTTGTAAAATAAAAAAAATATGGAGAAAATGTAAATGTCTGTATAGTATTATTTTACCCACCCATTACCAGTTTAAAACAAAATAATAATGTCATCAATTCAATCAAAAATCTTAAAGAAA